>DF357367.1:167173-189501 GCA_000787875.1 Solanum virginianum | reverse complement strand
CGAACTTCTGTGGGTATTGTTGGTCTTGGCCAATCTTTCAAAGCCTCTATTTTTGTGAATCAACCCTTATTCCATCATCAGACACAATATAACCAAAGAATGCCATGTAGTTTCGCCAAAATTCACATTTAGAAAAATTTTCATATAACTGTCTATCACAAAGAACGTGTTACACTTATCGTAAGTGATTTGCGTGGTCCTCTTCTGATCTTGAATATACCAAAATGTCATCTATAAATACTATCATGAATACATCCAATAATGGCTTGAATACCTTATTCATCTGATCCATAAAAATTGCTGGTGCATTCATTAGCCCAAATGACATAACAAGAAATTCAAAGTGACCATAGCGTGTTCTGAAAGCAGTCTTAGTTAAAATAAGAGATAAACTTACCCTTTGGTGCCCTAATATTGCCTTCCCATTCAAGAACTACCTCATTTGGAAAGTGGAAATACACTTTCTTAGTTCAGCAATCCATGGTGACATAGCAAGAAGCTAACCCATCCATACCCATTATAACATCGAATTCTACCATTTCTAGCTCAATAAGGTTAGCCAATGTGTCACAATAACAAACAATTACTACACAGTCATAATAAACCTTTCTAGCCATAGTAAATTCATCAGTTGGTGTGGACACTTCAAATGGTTTGTTCAATAATTTGGTTATCCTCTTAAGCTTCCCAACAACTAGTGGGGTAATGTATGATAATGTTGAACCAGAGTCAATTAATGCATATACATTATGTGAAAAGATGGACAATGTAGTTATGACCACATCGGGTGAATCTTCCAAATTTTGCCGACTCCCCAGAGCATAAGTGCGATTCTGGACTCCCCTAGAACTAGTTACCCCTCTTACACCCTTACTATGAACTGTAGGTGCTTTTTGACCCCTACCTATTAGAGGAACTAACAATGATAATGCAACAATTGATCTAGTAGGTTCTGCTATATCACCTATACGCCTCCTCGGGCAATCTTTTATCATATGCCCTGGTGCACCACACCAATAAAAAGCATCTGGGATTATCATATGCCCTGGTACACCACACCAATAACAAGCATCTGGGATTATCATATGCTATGGTGTACCATACCACTAACAAGCATTTGTCCAAACATGACATATACCTGAATGACTTCTTCCACATTATTTACAAGGCTGTGTCGGGGTCATATGCTGGCCTGCTGAATATCCCGTTGTCCGAGTGCCTTGGCCTTCACCTCTTGGACCAAACTAAATTCTCTTAGACCCCTGAAGTTATGGTGGAACACTGGCTACAGAGTATGAGGATGATGGCCTAGGCAATCTATTGGAAAACCAAGGCCTAAGCTCACCTTAAGACGGTGTAAACTGCCCTATAGACCTTGCCCTCTTGGATTATACCCCTTCTAACTCTTGTATCCTTCTCCTTTGCCTCTAATCCTCCAATTTCCATGCAAAAGTTTGTATTCTCACTATATCCATGTCTTGTTTCAAGGAAGCAATGGTACAGTCTCTGACTAGATATGTATCCAGTCTATCCACAGATAGATGAACTCTATCTACCATAGTAGCAACTACATTAGGAGCATACCTGGCTAGGGAATTAAATTGAAGTCTATAATCCCTCACGCTTATATTCCCTTCGTGCAGGTTCAAGAACTGATCTACATGGGCCTTTAGGATCTCTAATGGCAAGTAATGGTCAAGAAATGCCTCTTTGAACTCTTTCCAAGTAGTTGGAGGTGCATCTATATCCTTAGATTGCTTCCAAGCTTCATACCACAATATTGCCACACCCTTCAACCTATATATTGCTAACTCGATAGCTTCTGTACTTGCATTGAATTTGATCAATAAAGTCTTGTGGATCTTTATTAGAATCTGACCCAGTGAAGGATGGAGGGTCCAAAGTAAGAAAATCGCGTATCCTCATGCCAGCTGCCCTATTCGCACCACCTGCACCTATAACTGGANTATAACTGGACCTTTCTATCTTTGACCTTGTCTAGCAACTATACGAATCATTAGTTGGACTACATTTCTCAGATCTTGCATGGTAGCATCGATAGGTGATTCTGGTGGAATTTCACTACTTCCGAGCGGGTGCATCATGAGCTAGAGGAGGTGGAGATGTCAGTGATAGAGACTCATCTTAAGCCTCATTTTGTTGTCTCACCTGACTAGCTATACCAACCACCACTTGTACTTCCTTCCCTTTACCTTTGTTCTTCCTGATTTTTGGCATACTTGCCGTACAAAATAATTTAGGAGTTAGACATAATCAACCTATTACACTTGGCTCTATGGCACGATCTAAAGAATGAAAAGAAAGTAAGAAATCCTAAATGCCACGTAGCCTCCTGCTTATAAATGTGGTGCATAATATATCGATAAGCAAGATTCTACATAGACACGGCTTTGTAGACTCCCTAGGATGACCCACTCTGATACCACTTTTGTCACGCTTAAAGTCCAGTTAAGGCGAACTGGCAATCATTGTCGATAAGGCTCAGGAGAACCAACCTGTATCCATGTGCTTTGTATACATATTATAAGGGATTTCTACATTCAATAAGCCTTTCAGAAAGTAAATTGTAATAACAAGCCAAAAGGAAATGCAAATGACTAGGCCATTGGGGCCACATTATTTAAAGTACGAGACATGACCATACTTTGATTTACATAGTCTACAAAGTCTCTAGACAAGGAAAAGTATCTGATAAGGGTTGGAATAGGCCTTGCCTCGGCTAACTGTATAACATAAAAATATAAGCTCTAGACACGCAAAGCTCTGAAGCAACCTGGAGCTTGGTAACCACAGCTAGATATCTTGTACTCCTACTAGGGAGATCTACTAGCACCTGTACCTGCAGCATTTAATGCAGGTCCCTCGTAGGGGATATCAGTACGAGATAATGTACTAAACATATAAGGTAGAATATACTGTATATGAAGTAACAACTAAAATGAAACTATGCACAGCTGTAGGATAATAGACCACTTTAGTTATACTGTGGGATCATGTACTTTATGTTCTTTTTATTACTTTACGTTTACTGTATAATCTGTGCACAACATGTAATACAAATAACCAACTGATCAGTAGCAAATCTATATCGAGATTGACCCTGGCTAGACTTTTCCTTTAACCCCTTGGGCTACTCCCCGTGATAGGATTGACCCTGGCTAGGTGATTCTTTTCCTTTAACCCCTTGGGCTACCCACCCCCACTCCTCGGTGATAGGATCAACCCTGGCTAGGTGATTCTTCCACCCCTCGGGTTTCCACCCATCAATAAGCAATATACTTTACCTTTCAATTACCTTTGAGATGATTCTTTTAGTGGTAACAATATTGGAGCTGTAGGGTTGTATATGTAGCATGTGACATGTACATAATCATATAAGACAATATAACAATGAAAATAGTACATTACACAAATAATGAAATGTGTATGAGATGAAACAACTCGTGAACTTGATTTAGCAACAAGAACCCATGTAACTTGGTATCCACATATGTATATAGATTTGAAGGTGACTAAGAATGGGAGCATATGAACATGTGAAAGAGGGGAGACATGGTTAACAGTTGTGTCGGAGTTGGGAAGTGCCTTTTTGTACCAAGGAATAATCTAGAGTTCATGCCAAGTAATAAGAAATCAAGTAGCCTTACATACCTCGCTGTAAGACGTCGCTATTACCTTGAGATAACCTTCCCTTCCTCCAAATATTTATCTACAACATAGTAGGTGGTAGAACCAGTATTAGCAGCCTATAGATACATCTTGGCAGCCCAATCTCATAAAAAAATAACATACTAGTAGCAACCGAATAATTATAAACCCGAGCTTATTCTTTCAACCTAATATATATATATATCATGTGCAGCCTATTTTATTGCCATAAAAATCTTACAAAAGCCCATAAAGCACAAGATATAACAATTCTACACAAGATACAAATGGGCGAAATAACGTAACATCCCTTCGCTACATTTTGACGTCGATAATTCCAAACCTGTTTCAACATTACTCAAACTGTCCACAACGCATCTATACATAAAAACAGCCTTAAAATAGTCTCAGAACAGTACAAAAGCAGTCATAAAGGACGTGAGGCAATAGCCTTCCATCCATCAACCCACAAGTTCCAATCAAAATCACACTTAAGATACCATGATAAAACTTATTTTTAAATGAAACAAAATCAGAGTAGCAACCTTAGGTTAATATCTATAACTTAAACCATGTTAAGAACATCAAGTTCTCTTCATTATACAGACCACAAACCATGAGAAATCACTAAGAAAAAGGCAAGTGTGCAATAACTTTCTAAACATATATTGTCCGCTCTTTATAATACAGCCCACAAACCATAGATGAGTCACTAAAAAAAGGCAAGTGTGCAGCAACTTTCTAAACACATGTTGTCCGCCGTTTGTTCATAAGCATAAGTAGCATATATTTCTTGTTTGACATGGGATAAGTATAACAAATACATAAATATTTCCACTTACCTTTGCCTTCAAGGTTCAGGTTTCCTTCAAGAACCCTAGAGGGTTGTATTAGCTTCCTTGTGAAGTGAAGTAAAGAGAGAAAAAGAGTCTTTAGGAAAGCTGAAAATTGTTCCAAAGTGAAATGACTTAAGGGGCTATTTTTGAGCCCTTTTAAAGAGTCACTTTGGCCGACTTTCCCTTGCGCTTTTGAACACATCTTAGGACATATTAATAAATTAGTGATGCAGTAGCTTAGCAATCACACTTGGGCCTAAATGGCTCTCAAAGTTGATGGGCCTATGCTGCCTATTTTCCTAATTCCAATTCACTTAGTTTGGGCTCAATTACTCAAGTGGGTTGTGATGTACTTGGGCCCTTTTATTATTCATCTTGGGCTGTAAGTATTTTCCATTTACAATGGTAAAACACAGGCTATAGTTACACCATTAATGCGAACTTCATTCATAATCAGACTTGGACAAATTTGACGTCGGGTCTCATCTCCGATTAGCGAGCAAATTTAAGCTAAGCAAGCAGGTGACTCACCTGCTAGCTTCCTAAGTCCTATAAGCACCTCACTCTCACTCCATTTAAGGTCGTGATCTTCTCAATTTGACTTAAAATTTATTTACACTTGACCTTCTTCAGCGTTGACACCCATATCACTCTCTAACATGAAATTCAAGCACTTTTAAAATTTGGCCCTAATTTGAAAAGCCATATCATGTTTCACGTGCATAGGACTCATACATGTAATGTCTGGGGTGTTACATGTCATCATCAACACAAAGAACTAACCACATCACTAACAAGGAACACCAAAAGAGCTACACTCCTAATTCCCATCTAGCTATAACTAATTCACCAAACGCTTGAAAGAAAGGAACATAGGAACCCAAATGAACAAAGTGCGTGGTACTACAATTGGGGAGATAACTATGGTTAGGATAGGAAGTGATCAACTAGGGCTATCACAATCTACCCATGTTGCCACCTATAGTGATCAGTTCTAAACCTCAAGCTGAGGGAATAACATGAAACTAAGGAAACTTCTAAGTCTACTAAGACCAACTACGCGACTAAAAGTCCATATCTACCAACACACTCCTTTCTGTCAATAGAAAGCTCACACTAACTAGCATCAATAACAAGAGCAACCTTCTATACTAACAAAACCGAAAAGCAAAAAAGAAAAACCAATCAAGGTAGATGAATTAAGCACTACTAGAAGTACTATTCTACAATTATATAAATTGTAAAGCTAATGTCAAATGATGTAATACTAAAAAGAAGTCAATTACTAAACTGAGGCACATAAGCACAAAGTAAAATAAGGTAATCACTAAAATGACAAGATAGATTTTATAAATTAGGTAAGCATCAATGGGCACAAATGACCCCAATATCCATTTACTACAAATCAGAAAATACTCAAAAAGAATTCACACATATACGATAGATACCTAGAGGCTTGCCTTGTCTAGCTTGCGGAAGCATACAAGGAATCAACAGCCTTAACCTAGATGCTAGAACTACCCCCGACAACACTCTGAGTACCTTCTCTGATTAGATTCAACATGAACCCATGTGACTAGTTTGGCTAAGTTAACTATCTAGCTACCCTACACTAGTGACACTCTCTAGACTAGTGGCCCATTTTCCTATATATGTGATAAGGCACTATAACTCCTGCCTAGAAGATTGAACCTCGCTTAGGGAACTCTCGAGACCAATGATTAAGTGTATCATATGCATAACAACCTGATGTTAAACACCCTATAATAACATGACCATAGTAGGTAGGAAGTGCACCATAACCTGTTGAGCTTTGGGAAGGGCTAAAAACACCCTGTTGAGATCTCCAATGGGAACTATCAAGAGAATCCCTATTCCTAACCTAACAACCATCTCTAACACCTAGCATACCATCCTTAGCTGACTAAATTGAGGCCATACAACCCTCAACCTACTAGTTTTATCATTGGAACTACAGAGAAGACCTAACTACAGCTGATAAAAACTCATGGCTTGAAGGTCTATACCATAAAACCTAGGAAACCAAGCCTGAACACTACTTTCCGCAGGCACTATGGCCTATCTCAGGACTTTTTAGCACTGATACTATAGAGTTGATAAGTCAAAGAGGCAGAGATCTACAACCAATCTTATAATTTTCATCGAAGTATCAAAATATACCTACTCTACAACCCTTACTTGACTCATAACTAGAGTAAAATTATGTCCTACTGGTACCATATACTCCAATGCCAAATGGAGCAACAAAGTTATTTCTCTAACAAATCCTTAGCTCAAATCTTTCCCTATAGGGAAGAAGGTGGGGGTACATTCGATCTATTCAAGGAATCTAACCAAATAATCAAAGACTGAAAATAAACATTACTAAGGAACCCCTAATCCATCTCCCATATAAGTACTACCTACTGCAACTCTAGTTAGACATATTGATGCCTCGTACGAATCTGCTGGCAAAGTCGCACTATCCATCTAAGAAATAGTAAATTACAATGAAGGAGGTTTAGAGATTATTCAAGTCAAAGCAAATAATAAGGACTCAAGAACAAAAATTTCCTATGAATGCCCTTGTAGTTTCTTGAAGATGGGATATAGATGTCTATACACCAATTCTAAAGACTCTACTATGCATTGCTCTCATACCAACAATATCGGTCCACCTAGAGCTCTGATACTAACTTGTCACAACCTGATTTCTCAAACCATGATGGCACCTAGCTAACCCACCTATATGTAATCCTATTCCATAGCCCAAAACCATAAGTAGTAGCATATCCTAATGAAGAAAACCATAATATGTAAAAGCTTCCATTATAAGGATAAGAGATAAAAAATACTGAAGAAAATAATAAATCAATACCCACCCTAGGACTTGGCATCAGTCAGTATTCAAGCTTCTAACATGCAAAATAAGGGTACAAAGCTTCTTCAAAATATAAATAATAGTACAGACTATCTATAAAAAATAATGATAAGTCCAAAAATAATAAGATGGAAATTGGTAACTCCAAACGCCAAGGGCTCACCATAATCTCCAAAATCCTAAACCTGCTCTATAGAAAGAAAGTCAATAATGGAGAATCACACTATGATTTGCAGGGGGAAAAGTGTAGTATGAGTATAAAACAAATGGTACTATATAAGGATATCCTGACTAAGCTTGACATACAAAGCAAATATAAGCAATATGAAATAAGGCAGACATATAACATAAGTAATGGAATAATAGCCAAGATAACACCAAATTAAGCATATGAGGTGATGAGGAGAAAATAAGAAGCATACCTAGAAGAATCAGGTTTACCATCTTCTAGCATGAAGGAAAGGCTAAAGAGGTGATGAGTGCATAACTTGCACTCATTTCTTGCTCTTTTATTATGATTTTATGGTGTTCAAATTATAAGTTGAGGCTAATCATACTTTGAATGGTGTATATTGTAGGTAATGGCTTAGATTTGTCTTTGCTAAGGAGAATTGATTAATGGAGCTGAATTGGAACCAAAAGGAGCTGAACTACACAAAATGGTACCTGGTAGCGGATACATCCATCAACGTAGCCTTCAAGCCCATGATCACGGAGTCGTAACATTAAGTGAAGTACGAATACGCTAGTCCCAGATATGTAAGCAAATCTTAATGAGACACAACCTTTGCAATCACAGAATGCTAAGCACAATCGCAAAATATTATAGTGACTAGCGTCAAGATAGTTTCAGAAGTTCACTATTTTTAGTACCAAAATCACAATATACACGTATTCTTAACCCTCATTCTTCATCTAGCAATCAACACAAGAATATTCATATATCTTTGAGAAAGAAGAACACATCTTAGTGTTGATTTTAGTTTAGAGTAAGGACTTAGAGCAAGGTTTCTACAAATTCTTGAGTGGATTGAAAAGTATGGGATTTAGTTGCATTATCTTTCACCCACTCTTACTTTTCTTGTTCTTGTTTGCTGAATTTGTAGATTTAATTAAAGCTTGGTTATTGATTTATATATAGGTCTTGATTATTTCTCTTGCTTCCATGCTTAGTTGATGATTTACTTGCAAAATCAAGAGGGTTTCTCCCAAATTGCTCCTATTCTTGAATTGATTTATAGGTTCTAGCATAGCTCCTTATGTAACTTAGATTTGAGGTAGTCCCTTAATTCTAACTTATTTCTTCAATTATTACTCTAGCGGGTATAATTAAGAGGGATAATTACATGATAGTCATAGGTTTATAAGTTGAGAACCTCAAAAGGGACTCAATGACTAAGGTTTTGGATGTTTTGCTTTTTTTTATTGTGTTCAAGCCAGGCGTGTCTTTGAGCATCCCGTGTGGACACCGTAGTCGACTTTTGTGATACATCATCCCCATAGCTGAGGTTATTACAAGTAACCTAGTCTACCATAGGGTCAAATTAATGTTATGTGTGATGGGTCGATTGAGTTTTGAAATGACCCCAAAAAGTGCTAAAAAATGTGCCGCGAAAGTGTCCTGAATTGTAATTTTCATATGTCTAAAAATTCATTCTTTATTTCAAAACTCTGACTTTATATTTTTGTTCAAAGGGTTAAATTGAGTGGGAAATGAGTCTAACCCCAATTTTTAAGCAATCAAATCAAATTATGATTTTTCAAAGTGGGCTAAAAACAGTAAGGTTTTCGCATCGAGCCCCTCCTGTTACTACCCGGGAGCTAGGGTAAGGGACTTCATAAGGATGAATCCTCTAGTGTTCTATGGGTGAAAGATGGATGACTTGCATGATGCGCACCTATGTTATTTTGGGATCATTTTTTTTAGTTCGGTCCAAGACTTTTATGTCTTGGACTTATGTATTCCCAAACATATATTTACTTATACTTAGCCATATTTTACCCTCATATCATCCTAAACATTCCCCAATACTCACTCAAACACATAGCGATATTTTTCACTCCTAAATTCAAGTTTCAAAACCTCTTTCGGATCTAAGGATTTCCTTCAAGCTTCAATTCTCCATTTTCAATCTTCACCAAAAGTTTCTTCAAAGCTAAGGTATATGGGTTTTAGCCATTGGGTCCTTCCACCGATTGTGTCCTAACCTCTTTTTTACTCAATTTTCATGATTTAAAGTTTATTTTACAAATGGGTTTATTAGTATTAACATGTCTATGAACTTTCTTAAAGCTATGTAAAGTTGTGACTATTTTGCTAAATTTTGAGCTATATATCTTTGATCTATTGTAAGATTTAAAGAACGGTTTTGATGTATATTGCTTGAGGGTGTTGAGGTGTTGATTGATGGTTTTACAATGGATTTACTTGTATGATTTCACCTCTATATTTCATGGTTTTATAATAGCATTACACACAAGCCAGGTGTTTGATGAAATGTTCGGTTATGGTTTCTTGAGGAATTGAAGGTCCAAAGCTTGAAATATGATATAAATGACCATATGATGATGAAATGAGCTTGTACATATAATATATTCTATATAAAGTGTTGCATTAGACAATGCCCGATCCAGGGGGACTAAAAGCCCGAATAACCTAGTTGAGAGGTTAGTATCTTAAAGACAGGGGTGATAGGTGAGATTGCCACTAACCTAGATAGGGGTTTGTACCTCACACACTAGGGTTATAGGTGCAATTATCACTGACCTAGATGAGGTATTTGTATCTCACACACTAGGGTGATGGGTGATATCATCATCAACCTACCAAAAGGTTTGTACTTCAAAAATCTAGCTTGGTCTATTCTATACATATGATAACCTATATGAGCATGAGTTACTTAAGCATGTTTTACTTGAGCAGTGATCATACATGCCATATTGTTATCTATTGTCTATTGCCTATTGTTATGCATTTTGATTATGATGCCTATCTCTTGTTGCATTGCATCCTACATACATAGAACATTCAAACGTACTAATGCATACTCTTGCCTAGATGATATCACCATGTAGGAACTGGAGCCCAAGTTGATCATCCTTCTCCTCCATGTGGCTAGTTCGATACTATTCAAGCTAGTTTATGAGTCCTCCACTTCAGGGACCTTAGTCCATGTTTCTCTTATTATGTATTAAGACACTCTTCTTTATATTCTATTTTGTTTATGAGGGTGAGCCCGGTTGATTTGTCTTGGCCCCCATTCTTATCTATGTAGTAGAGGTATTTGTTGGACATGTTATGTATCTATAATATGAGTTTTGACTCTTTGTCTCTTGATTATAATATTATGCAAGCTTTCCCCTTAGTCCCTTTGCCTCTATTCTTACTCTTTTATGTTTTTTATATGCTTCCACAACCAATAATGTGTAATGATAAGTTAAGAGGCTTGTTTGGGGTTCCTTCGGGTTCTTCATTCACCGTGTCACATCTAGGCCCTATGTCTGGGTCTTGACATACTTGGTATCAGAGCACTAGATTGATAGATCCTCGGAGTCCAACACACCATACTGATTAGAGTCCTATTCATGGTTATGAAGCGCACCGTGACTATGGAAAGGAGGATATGAGGCATTTTAGGAAATGTTTCCCTTCTTCATGTTCAAAGTCATTCTATAGAGTTGTGGTAAGTTTTTCTCCCCTAATGATTATTTTTTCTATGCTAAATCATGCTAAACACAAGAGGAAGACGGGCCCGAACTCCTAAGGAGTAATCTACCAATGGTGAGCTTTGGGATGCTCTCACTATGCTTGCCCAAGTTGTGGCCAACCAAGTCAATCAAGGGGCCCAAGCCCCTCCTGTTACTACCCGGGAGCTAGGGTAAGGGACTTCATAAGGATGAATCCTCTAGTGTTCTATGGGTGAAAGATGGATGAAAATCTATACGAGTTAATTAATGATATCTATAAGATTTTGAATATTATGGGTGTTGGGCCAAATGAAAAGGCATAGTTCGCGGTGTACAAACTCAAAGGGGTAAGCAAAATATGGTATGATCAATGGAAGGGGGAGAAGGTAAATGGTAATGTGGTGCTTTGGAAGGAGTTCAAATTGGCTTTTCTTAATCGGTTCTTCCTTCCTGAGCTTAGGGAAGCTAAGTTGGTGGAGTTTATGAATTTGAAGCAAGGTTCCATGGCTGTGAGGTAGTATGACCTCAAGTTTAATAAAATTCTCAAAGTATGCTCCCCATTTGGTGGCGATCTTAGGTAAAAGAAGGTAGTTAGAACTTCTTAGGGATTATCATATGAATGTGCATTATCATCTAGGTAATGCTAATGTTGTGGCAGATGCTGTGAGTTGGGTGTCTATAGGATGAATAAGTTCGTGATGGGGGTCTCCGACTTGGTGAGTGAAGAATGTTGGTCCGACATGGTAATTAGTGACACATACACATCTCTGTTAATGACCTTTGCCGAGAAAATGGAGGAGGAGAAATTGAGGAAGACAAGGACTCATGAGGGCAAGAGGGCCCATTTTGAGGGTATGTTCCACAAGGGTACTAGATCTCACCAAGGCCAAGGGCCTTCTCATGCTACTAATAAGGGGTTTTCCAATAACTTCCCTAGGCCTCAAGGTATTGGTGGTTTGGCTCCAAATGATGTGTGTCCTAAATGTGGAGGGGGTCATAGGGGCCCATTTTGAAGGGTTCTAATGCATGTTATGAATATGGGGAGCTTGGTCACAAGAAGATAGATTGTCCAAGAAATTGTGGAAAAGGCCAAGATGAAAATGTGGTTCCATTAGTTGAGGTGGTTATCAAGGTGGTGCCCAAGGCACAATTGGATTTATGCTCTACATGGGAAGCAAGGGGTTGGTAAGCTTCTCGATGTTGTTACCAGTATGTTGAAAATCTTTGACTTTGATGTATATGATTTGATTAATTCGGGTGCCACTCTCTCCTTTGTTACCCCTTTTATTGTTAAAAAGTTCCATGTTGAGTCTGAATTGTTGCATGAGTCTTATGAGGTGTCTACTCCTATTAGTGCATCTATTGCTGCTAGGAAGGTCTATAGAAATTATCCAATTTGCATCTTGCATAAAATATTGCTATGTGATCTTGTTGAGATGGATATGGTTGATTTTGATGTCATTTTTGGGATGGACTGGTTGCATGCATACTATGCCTCTATTGATTGTAGAACCTGTAGGGTCAAGTTACAATTCCCAAATGAACCTGTCATTAAGTGAGAGAGTCATGATGTGACGGTCAAGGGTAGGTTCATCTCTTGCATTAAAGCCCATAAGTTAATCTCTAAGGGGTGTTTGTATCATCTTGTGAGGGTTAGAGATGTGGAGTCCAAAGTCCCTCATATAGAGTCAATTTCAGTTATAAATGAGTTTCTTGATGTCTTCTCGAATGACCTTCCCAGTGTCCCTCCCAAAAGGGAGATAGATTTTTGTACAGACCTCCTCCCCTATACTCAACCCATTTGTATTCTTCCTTATCTTATGGCCTCAGCGGTGTTAAATAAGTTGAAGAAACAATTGAGGGAGTTATTAGAGAATGGTTTTATTAGCCCTAGTCAATCACAATGGGGTGAACCGGTGTTATTTCCAAAGAAGAAGGATGGGTCCCTTAGGATGTCTATTGACTATCGGTAACTCAATAGGGTCACTATAAAGAATAGGTATCCTCTTCCAAGGATTGATAGACCAAAGGATGTCTATTGACTATCGGTAACTCAATAGGGTCACTATAAAGAATAGGTATCCTCTTCCAAGGATTGATAACTTGTTTGACTAACTGCAAGGGGCTAGCTTTTCCTCAAAGATTGATCTTTGGTCCGGTTATCATCAAGTGAGGGTGAGAGAGTGTGATATTTCCAAGACGACCTTCTGGACTAGATTTGAGCATTATGAATTTGTGGTGATGTCTTTTGGGTTGACCATTACACCGGCAATCTTTATGGACCTAATGAATAAGGTCTTCAAACCCTACCTTGATTCCTTTGTTATGGTCTTTATTGATCATATTTTGATCTATTCACATAGTAGGGAGGAGCATATGGGTCATTTGAGGATTGTGTTGCAAAGATTAAGGGAGGAGAAATTGCATGTCAAGTATGAAAAGTGTGAATTTCAGTTAGAGGTTGCATTCTTGGGTAATGGGTGTCAGAGGATGGTATTAAAGTAGATCCTAAGAAGACTAATATGATTAGAAATTGGCCTATACTATTGACCCCGTGAATGTTAGGAGCTGTTGGGCCTAGCGGGTTATTATAGAAGGCTATTAAATGGGTTCTCAACCATTTCTTCCCCTATGACAAAATTTACTCAAATGAAGGTTAAGTTTGTGTGGACCGATGAGTGTGAGAGAAACTTCTAAACATTGAAAGATAAGCTTGTGTTTACTCCTATATTGTCATTGTCGGATGGGCTTGAGGGATTTGTAGTGTATTTGATGCGTCTAGAGTTGGTTTGGATTATGTGCTAATGCAAAATGGTAAGGTGATAGCCTAAGCTTCTAAGCAACTCAAAGTGCATGAAAAGAACTATCCTGCTCATGATTTTAAATTGGCTGCCATGGTGTTTGCATTAAAGATTTGGTATCATTATTTGTAAGGGGTGCATGTTGATGTGGTCACTAATCATAAGAGCCTCCAATATGTTTTCACTCAAAAAGATCTTAACTTGAGGTAAAAGAAGGTAGTTAGAACTTCTTAGGGATTATCATATGAATGTGCATTATCATCTAGGTAATGCTAATGTTGTGGCAGATGCTGTGAGTTGGGTGTCTATGGGTAGCCTAGCTCATGTTGATGGTGGTGATATGAAAATGGCTAGGGAGGTACATCAACTGGCTAGATTTGGGGGTTAGATTGCAAGAGGTTGGTGGTGATGGTGTTATTGTTGTTGATGGGTCTAAATCTTCATTGGTTGATGAGGTGATATCAAAAAAAGATCTTGACTCCTCCTTGATTGAATTGAATGCCTTGTGAAAGAGGGCAAAGTAGAGGTTTTCTCCAAAGGGGGGAGATGGTGCCTTTAGGTACCAAGGTAGGTTATGTGTGCCTTATGTTGATGGTTTAATGAAGAAGATCCTTGATGAGGCCCATAATTCTTCTTATCCTATCCTCCCCGATTCCACGAAAATGTATAGAGATTTGAGGGATGTGTATTAGAGGGGAGGCATGAAGAGGGACATTATCAAATTTGTCTTTGATTGCCATAGTTATCAACAAGTCAAAGCCGAACATCAAAGGCCAGGATGCCTAACCCAATACATAGAGATTCCTACTTGGAAGTGGGAGCTAATTAATCCAGATTTTGTGGTTGGGTTGCCCAAGACTAGGAAGTGTTTTGATTCCATATGGGTGGTAGTGGATAGGATGACGAAATCGGCTCACTTTCTATCGGTTAAGACTACATATAGGGCTGAAGAGTATGCAAGGTTGTATATCCATGAGTTAGTGAGATTGCGTGGAGTTCCCTTATCCATCATATTGTATCGTGGTGCTCAATTAACTTCTAATTTTTGGAGGTCTTTTCAATGGGGTCTAAGTACAAAAGGTCACCTTAGTATGGCGTTTCACCCTCAAATGGATGGGCAAGCCGAAAGAACCATTCAAACCCTTGAGTATATGCATAGGGTTTGTGTCGTAGAGGTTAAGGGTAGTTGGGATGATCATCTTCCATTGATTTAGTTCATTTACAACAATATCTATCACTCAAGCATCGGTACGGTTCCTTTGGAGGCCCTTTATGGGAGATGTTGTAGATCACCAGTTGGTAGATTTGAGGTTAGAGAGGTGGCTTTATTAGGATCGAATAAGGGTTTTGAAGGCTCTTTAGAAGGTTAGGATGATTATGGAAAAGTTGAAAACAGACCAAAGTCGTCAAAAATCCTATGCTGATGTGAGAAGAGGAGACCTTCAATTCAAAGTGAGTGATTGGGTCTGTTTAAAAATTTCTCTAATGAAAAGTGTGGTTCGTTTTAGTAAAAAGGGGAAGTTGAGTCCAGCATATGTTGATCCTTATAAGGTGATAAAGAGGGTTGGCAAGGTAGATTATGAGTTGAAGTTGACTAGTGAAATGAATTTGATTCATCCGGTGTTGAGAAAATGTGTTGGTGATCCTAATTCTATTGTGCCTCTTGATGTTGTGGACGTTGTTGAGGATAACTTGTCTTATGAGGTTGTTCTAGTCCAAATTTTAGATAGAAAGTGAAGAGATTGAGGAATAAGGAGGTGGCAACCATTAAGTTCCTTTGGAGGAACCAATAAGTCGAAAGTGCTACCTGGGAGGCCAAAGCGGACATGCAAAAGTGGTATCATTATCTTTTCCACTCCACTCAAGTCTAAGGTACTAATTCTAAGTCCTGTGTGCAATTTCAAGTCTTATATTTCAGCCCCTAAGTCATTCATGTCACGACCCAAGCCTAGGCCCTAGACGTGACATGATGAGTGGGGAACCCAAAGGAACCCCAACGAAGCCTCTTAACTTATCATTACACATCATTGGTCATGGAAGCATATAAAAGACATAAAGAGTAAGAATAGGGGAAAAGGGACTAAGGGAAAAGTTTGCATAAACATCATAATCAAGAGACAAGAGTCAAGCTCATATGGCAGCCGAAAATGGATTTGTTAATGTCCCTCTTCATGCCTCTCCACCAATACACATCCCTCAAGTCTCTACATATTTTGGTGGAACCGGGGTGGATAGAATAAGAAGAATTATGTGCCTCATCAAGAATTTTCTCCCTCAAACCATCAACACAAGGCATACATAACCTACCTTGGTATCTAAGGGCAGCATCTCCCCTTTAGGAGAAAACCTCTACTTTGTGCTCCTTCACCAAGGCCTTCAATTCAAGTAAGGAGGAGTCAAGATCATGTTTTGCTATCACCTCATCAAGTAAGGAGGATTTGGAACCATCAACAAAAACAACACCATCACGTACTTCTTCCAACCTAACCCCCAATCTAGTCAATCTATGCACCTCTCTAGCCATCTCCCTATCACCAGCATCAACATGGGCTAGGCCACCCATAGACACCCTACTTAATGCATCCGCCACTATATTTCTCTTACCCGAATTATAATGCACACTCATGTCATAGTCTTTAAGAAGTTCTAGACACCTTTTTTGCCTCAAGTTGAAATCTTTTTGAGAGAAGACATATTGGAGGCTTTTATTGTCAATGAACACATCAACATGTACTCCATACAAATAATGATGCCAAATCATTAATGGAAACACCATGGCAGCCAATTCAAGATCATGGGTAGGGTAGTTCTTTTCATGCACTTTGAGTATCCTTGAAGCATAGGCTATCACCTTACCATTTTGCATTAGAATACAACCTAAACCTACTCTCGAAGTATCACAATAAACAACAAATCCCTTAAGCCCATTCAGTAGTGACAATATAGGAGCGGACATAAGCTTATCTTTCAATGTTTGGAAGCTCCTCTCACACTTATCGGTCCGCACAAACTTTACCTTCTTTTGAGTCAATACCCATTCACACACCTTCAATAACAACCCACTAGGCCCAAGAAGCTCCTAAAATCTAAAGGAGTCAATGGTCTAGGCCAATTTCTAATCACATCGGACTTCTTAGGATCCACCTTAATACCATCCCCCGACACCACATGACCTGAGAATGCAATCTCTTTCAACGAAAATTCACACTATTCATACTTGGCATACAATTTTTCCTTCCCCCAATCTTTGTAATACCACCCTCAGATGACCCATATGCTCCTCCCTACCATGTTGCATGCATGCATATTTATGGTAACAAGTTTATGGTGGTTTTTGACATTCACGTCGAGATTTTTGAAAATGATATTTAAATGTAACTATTGCATTTATATCAGGATGATCTCTTCATGATTACTTCTCTTATACATTTCTCTTTAACATTCAGGGACGAATGTTCCCCATAGGGGAGATATTGAAACGCCCCAATAATATGCTTTAGAAATGCCCATAATCATAATTTTCATATATCTCAAAATCTGTGCATGATATAGAAAATTCAACTTCATATTCTTGATCGGGGGAAAATTGACTGAGAAATAGGTAATTGGATTTTAGACGACCCATAGCGAAAAATAATTTACATAAATTTTTTGAAAACAGTAGCTGTGCACGATGGCTCCGCGAAGTAGACCATCTCGAAGCACTGTTAGTTCTTTATTATTTTCTTTGTTTCAGCCAAAGGCATTTAGGTCATAGCCCCAAGCCCACTTAAGCATGAAATCTCTGATACTTAGCTATTTTTGAAGTCTATATCACTCAAAATCCTCCCAAAGACCTCTCCAAGACTTAGCCAAATATTTCATCCAAATTCATGTCTCCCAAGCTTAATTCCACATTTCAAGAACTCCATTCAAGCTTCAGGTCTCCTTCAAGTCTACATCAAGAAAAACTAAGTTTAAGGTATGTGGGTTTCATCCATTGGGTCCTTTCAGCCGTGGAGCTCAATCTTCTTTTTATGAACATTACATGTTTTTAAGTTGTATTACTCATGGGTATCAATTACTATGAAGTATGAGTATGACATATCTTAGAGTTTTATAAAATATTGTTGATCATACATGAATATATATTTTTAGCTTTTATTATGAACTAATGTTGTCTATTGAGACTATATATAAATCTAGCTACGAAATCTATTAGGCATTGTGAAGTTTTGATATGATTTGCCTGTTACCCATGATGGGGTTTTACCATGGTATTGGTGGGCTGATTTACATGAATACAAGATGCATTGATTTCACTATTTCTTGATCCATACTCTTGCATTTTGCATGATTTGAACATATGTCCATATATGCGCACCATGTGTTTGATAAAATATCTTGAAAAGATTTCTCAAGTTTTCCTATGACCTATTGCATGATGTTTTGCAAGTATTGACTAATTGATGAGTTATTGAGTCCTTATGCTAAGGTTTATGATCTTGTGAATTGTGAATCTAACTAGAAGGGGTAATAAACTGTGTTATATGCCTTACCCTCTAGTACAAGGCCAATTTCTGCATGAAGGGGTTATGAACTATGTTGTATGCCTTACTCCCATGTACTATTCAATCTTATGTAATATCTTATACTCATATGAAGTTGTTATAAACTATGCTATCTATCAATGTTAAGTATTTATCTCATGCTTACATCTAGTGGTTATGACCTATGCTATCTTTCTATCCTCATGAACTATTCATTATCTCATGCTTATATGTAGGGGTTATGACGTATGCTAGTCCTTTACCCTCATGTACTACCCATTACCTACTAGAAGGGGTTATAACCTTTGCTATATCACTCAACCTCTAGTACAAGGTAGTTGGATGGTCTATTCATGTTACTTTTTGGTGTTAAACAAGGTATGCAAGTATGATTATTCTTAAGCATATTTCATCCGACACATTGATTACATATGGCATATTGAGTTTATGTTCATTGAATATGATTAAGTATCTCGTTATTATGGCTTATGGTTTTTGTTGCATTGCATCCCGCATACTTAGTATATTCAAATGTACTAATGCATATTCTATGCCTACATGATATTACCATGTAGGGATTGGAGCTCCTATCAACCATCCTCCATGTTGCTAGTTAGTTCTTGTGAAGAAGTTAGTTGGTGAGTCCTCCATTCCGAGGGTGATAGCTATTCTCATTCATGCATTATAGATTCTTGTTGTTATGTTGGATAATTATTAAATTAGGGTGAGCCCGACAAGTGTTTTGGCCCCTGCTCCATTCTATATTAGAGGTGTCGTTGCATATTATTTCATGTTTGGATTATGTTATAGAAGCTTAACTCTTCTTACACTATTATGATTATGAACAATTTCCCTTAGTCCTATTCCCCTTTATTTATGTCTCTTGTTATTGTTTATTTTGCTTTCGTGACCAAGGACGTGTGAATGATATGCTAAGAGGCTTGTTTGGGGTCCTCTCGGGTTCCTATTCGCCGTGTCACTGTCTAGGCCCTAGGCTTGGGTCATGATAAACTTGGTATCAGAGTACTAGCTTGTTAATAGTTCTTGGAATCTTACACACCGCGTTGATTAGAGTCTTATTAATGGTTGTGAAACACGCCATAATTATAAATTAGAGGCTATGAGGCGTTTTAGGAAATATTTAACTTCTTCATGGTCTATATCATGCTTTTGGTGTAACTATAAGACTTCCCCCTAAAGAATGCGCTTTTCTCTTCTACATCATGCCACTACAAAGAGAAAGACCAAGGAGGGCCCGTGCACCCGCGGGACAGTTGGCCTACCCCGCTCCTCAAGCTCCTCAAGATAGAAGGGCAGCCAAAATTGAGTTCCGGAATGCCATTACTATGTTGGCCCATAGAATGACCAACTAATTAAATTATGAGGCCTAAGCTCCTCATGCTAGTACTCCAGCCTCAAGAGTGAGGGACTTCACTAGAATGAACCCTCTGGAGTTTCATGGGTCCAAGGCGGAGAAAGATCGCCAATAGTTCATAGATGAGGTGTATAAGTTGCTATCCATCATGGGTGTAAGTTTGAAGGAGAAAGCGGGTCTAGTGGCCTATCAACTAAAATATGTGGCTCAAATTTGGTTTGTGCAATTGAAGGTGGAGAGGGAAATCATGATGTTATTCCTTGGGTGGAGCTCAAAACCGCCTTACTTAACTAGTTCTTCCCTATTGAGTTGAGAGAGGGAATACACCCTCAAATTTAACAAGCACTCCAAGTATGCTCCCCAATTGGTTGCCGACCCTAGATCAAGGATGAACAAGTTTGTGTCGGGAGTGTCTGACTTGGTGAATAAAGAATGTCGTACTGCTATTCTAGTGGTTGATATGGACTTATCCCGGCTCATGACATATGCCAAATAACTTGAGGGGGAGTAGCTTTGGATAAGGAAGAGTGGGGAGTCCAATAGGGCTCAGTTTGAGGGTGGTCTCCAAGGTGCTAAGGGTGATCGTTACCAACAAAGTCACGAGTTTCAAGGCCAAGGGTCCTCTAGTGCTCCAAAAAGAGATTTGCAAACAATGGGGATGCTTAACTCAAGGGTCCAAGGTGGCAATAGTGGGGCTAGATTTCCAAAATGCCAAAAGTGTGAAAAGAATCATCATGGCAAATGCTTAAAGGATTCAAATGTGTATTATGGGTGTGGGAGAGTAGGCCATACGCTTGTTGATTGCCTTTATGTTCAACATAAGGGTAAAAATTGTTATCCTTATGGGCAAGGTGATGATGTTGATCAAGGGATTCAATAATACCAATAAGGGGGTGCTCCATGACATAACCAGTTCTATGCTCATCAAGTAAGGCAAGGAGGGGATCATGTGCCCGATGTTTTTATCGATATGTAAAAAGTTTTTGTTTTCGATATGCATGCCTTGATAGGTCTGGGAGCCATTATTTCTTTCATTATTCCTTTTGTTACTAGTAAGTTTCATGTGTGTCTCGAATTGCTATGTGAACCTCTTAGGTATGTACCCCATTGGTGAGTCTATTATTCCTAGAAAAGTCTATAGAGGATGGTCCCATGTCCTTTTTGCATAAAGTATTGTATTGTGATTTTCTTAAACTTAGCATGATAGGTTTAGAGGTCTTGGGGTGGTTTGGTTACATGCATATCATGCTTTCACTGATTAAAGAACATGTGGAGTTAGATTCCAATTTCCTAATGGATCCGTACTTGAGTGGGAAGTTGTGAAATGGTAGTTGAGGCTAGATTCACTTCTTGTCTTAAGGCCTAAATCGATCTCTAAGGGTTGCACTTACCATCATGTAAGGATTAGGGGTGTAGAGTCTAAAGTCATTCCTATTAAGTCATTTCCACTAGTTAACGAGTTTTTTGATGTCCTTCCATCTAGAGGTTAGTTATTTCTCTTAGATTAATATTTGGTCTGGGTTTGACCAAGTGAGAGTGAGGGAGGGAGATATTCTTGAGATAGCCTTTCAGACGAGGTGTGGGCATTTGAAATTTGTGGTAATGTCTTTTGGCTTGACTAATGCACCAGCTATGTTTATGGATCTCATGAATAATGTCTTTAAATCCTACCTTGATAGGTGTGTGGTAGATTTGTGGATGGTATATTGATTTCTTTCCGAAATGAAGAAGAGGTTGTGAGTCATTTGAGGGTAACATTGCAAATGGTGAGGGGTGAGATGTTACTTACTAAATGTGAAAAGTGGGAATTTTGGATAACTAAGAGGTGACTAAAGAGGTTCACCGGTTGGCTAGATTTTGGGTGAGGTTGGATGAAGCTGAGAATGGTAGTGTAGTGGCTTAATGGTTCCAAATCCAATTCGGTTGAAAAGGTCAAGATAGAGCAAGACCTTGACCCTACCTTGCTAGAGTTGAATGCTTCGGTGGAAGATGGTGAAGTGGAGGTTTTATCCCATGGTGGAGATGATATCCTTAGGTACTAGGGTAGGCTATGTGTGCTTGTGTTGATGAATGGTTTCACTTGAAAGTCCCACCCATGAAGAGTGTGATCTAGTTTGGCAAGAAAGGGAATTGAGCCTAAGGTTTGTGGGTCCTTATCGAGCGTTCAGGAGAATTGGTAAAGTTGCTTATGAATTTGAATTACCTAGGGTAAATGGATATGGTTCATCCGATCTTTCATTTGTCTATGTTGAGGAGATGTGTTGGTGACCCAAGTGCTATAGAACTCTTTAAAGTTTTGGGTGTTGTGGAGGATGAGTTGACCTATGAGGAGGTCCCATTGGAGATATTAGATGGACATGTTGAAAGGTTGAGGAACAAAGATATAGCACACATCAAGGTTCTTTGAAGGTATCGACAAGTCGAAAGTGTCACTTGGGAAGCCGGAGCAGACATGAAGAGGCAATATTTGTCCCTCTCTCATTCTATCCAAGCTTAAGATAGCAAACTAAGTCCCTTCTATGAGTTCAAGTCTTAAGTTTCAGCCAGATC
>DF357367.1:143444-166749 GCA_000787875.1 Solanum virginianum | reverse complement strand
TGATTTTATATTCTTGATCAGGGGGCAAAATTGAGTTGGAAATAGGTATCACCTGGATTTTAGAAGACCCATAGTGAAAAATGATTTTCCTAATTTTTCAAAAACAATAGTGCGCGATGGCTCCGCAACGCGGACCATCGCGGCGCAGTGCTAATTATTTCTTATTTTCCCTTTTTTGGCCAAAGGCATTGGGGTCATAGCCGCATTCCCACTTAAGCATTAAATCACCCATACTTAGCCATTTTTCAACTTTATATCACTCAAAACCCTCCCAAAGACCTCTCCAAGACTTAACCATATATTTCATCCAAATTCAAGTGTCCCAAGCTTAATTCCGCATCTTAAGAACTCTATTCAAGCTTCAAGTCTCCTTCAAGTCTACATAAAGAAAACCCAAGTTTTAAGGTATGTGGGATTCATCCATTGGGTCCTTTCACCCATGAAGCTCAATGTTCCTTTTTATGAAAATTGCATGATTTCAAGTTGTATTACTTATGGGTATCTATTACTATGAAGTATGGCATGAAGTATGTTGGGGTTTTATCAAATATTGTTGATCATGCATGAATATCTATTTTAAGCTTACACTATGAACTAATCTTGTCTATTTAGACTATACATAATTCAAGCTATGAAATATATTAGCTATTGTGAAGTTTTGATATGATTTGCATGTTACCGATGATGGGGTTTTACCATGGTATTGGTGGGAAGATTTACAAGACTTTAAGATGCATTGATTGACTATTTCGTGATCCATACTCTGGCATTTTGCATGGTTCTAACATGTGTCCATATATGCCCACCACGTGTTTGATAAAATGTCTTGACATGAATTCTCAAGTTTTCTAATGACCTATTGCATGATTGTTTACAAGTCTCAATTGATTGATGAGTTATTGAGTGCTTTTGCTAAGTTTTATACTCTTTTGAATTGTAAAGCCTACTAGAAGGGGTTATGAACTATGTTATATGCCTTACCCTCTAGTACAAGGTCAATTTCTATATCAAGGGGTTATAAACTATGTTGTATACCTGACCCTCATGTACGATTCAATCGTATGCAATATCTTATACTCATATGAAGGGGTTATGAACTACGTGGTACACCACACCGTCATATGCAATTCAATGTTCTATATTATCTCATGCTTACATGTTGGGGTTATGACCTATGCTATCTTTCTAACCTCATGTACTATTCATTATCTCATGCTTACATGTAAGGGTTATGACGTATGCTACTCCTCTACCCTCATGTACTACCCATAAACTACTAGAAGGGACTATGACCTATGCTATATCCCTTACCCTCTAGTACGAGTTAGTTTGATAACCTATTTATGTTACTTTATGGTGTTAAACAAGATATGAATGTATGATTATTCTTAAGCATGTTTCATCCTACGCATTGATTACAGATGGCATATTGAGCTTATGTTCATTGATTATGATTAAGTATCTCATTATTATGGCTTACGGGTCTTGTTGCATTACATCCCACATACTTAGTACATTCAAATGTACTAAGGCATAAATTATGGCTACATGATATTACCATGAAGGGACCAGAGCTGCTATCAACCATCCTCCACGTGACTAGTTGGTTCTTGTAAAGAAGCTAGTTAGTGAGTCCTCAATTTCGAGGGCAATAACTATTCTCATTCATTCTTTATAGATTCTTGTTGTTATGTTGGATACTTATTAAATGATGGTGATCCCAAAAAGTGTCTTGGCCCCTACTACATTCTATGTTAGAGGTGTCATTTGATATTATGTCATGGTTTGATTATGTTATTGAAGCTTAACTCATCTTACACTATTGTGATTATGAATGATTTTTCTTAGTCCCACTCCCCTTTATTTATGTCTCTTGTTATTGTTTATTTTGCTTTCATGACTATGGACATGTGAATAATATGCTAAGAGGCTTGTTTGAGGTTCCCTAGGGTTTCCATTCACCGTGTCGTGTCTAGGCCCTAGGCTTGGGTTGTGATGGTCTCTATCCAGTTGCACGATTTTTCTTTTTTTCGATGGTGATCCCTTAGCTTCACGTCAACTTGACACCATATGACACAGTCCGTGTCGATGTTCATGACCCGTGAGAAGGATTGTGAGACGTGTCATGGCCTGTATTTTCTCCAGCTCCTTTGGCATGCCTTCAACCCTTGTTCATCATGCCAAGTGTAAGGCCGCAGTGGGCCTCACGGCCCGTGGAGTGACACACGAACCATGAAGCCACACATGGTCCTTCACTTGGTTCCGTTCCTGCTTACTTTGCCTGGACCAAGTCACGTGCCCTCCCATGGTCAATGTGATGTCACACAGGCCGTGGAGGACTCCATATACCAACACTTGTGTTCTTTCTTTCATTCATTTTTATGTAATTCACCCATTACTCCATGCCTTACCATTTTCCTGAAAAATAACAAAAACACACATCAAAACAACAACTTTGCTTGAGAACACGCAAAAATCCATCGTTGAAAGCATTACAAGAGTCGCATTTCTACGACTCATGAACACATTCAACTTTGAATGATTTCTTGTCCTCAAGTAATGATGACTCAAATAAATAAATCATAAATACTAGTGTTCAATCATAACAATGGATAACCCCTGAATTTTAATACATATGCCCAAAAAATGTGCTCACACCAAAAACAGACCAACATAGATAAAGGTAAACATCATACATATACGGTCAGCCTATAAAAGCTCGAGAACAAAGATAAAGCAATTGTATTAGCTACCAATTAGTGCAAAGATAGGGCCCTCACTACAAAGAAGTCTCACTCACAATAAATAGCTATGTAATATAGAGATTGGAATGTAGATACTTACTCTCACAACTGATTTTTAGTGGACACATATGTATCGACTATATGCTTGCCCTTATTTTTGCAACCTTAACTCTCAAACGACCTTTTTAGGATAACATTAGGAATTTTGCGGCTTGTAATATAGGCTCAGGCTAGGGTAAGGCACATTGAGGATTAAAGTGACTAATTGGCCCCACTAGAACACTACTTTGACTCAGCTATCTGATTTCGGCCTCCAACTCTTATTGGCCCTATTTTTCCAACTTTTTTTTTACCATGGGGAGTGATTTCCATGCTCATTTACTCATTTTATTTCTTTTGTTTTTCGCTCTTCAGTGTCGCTCACAGTCACACCCCAACTTCTTTTCTTCTCTTATCGCTTGGCTCTTCTTGACACTTATTTTTCTATTTTCCTATAATAGCCACCCTCAACTTATGCTTTTTGGCCTTGGCAGAGTTTCACAATGTCCTTGGAGAGACCAGGGCCAAAGTAAAGATTAGAAGATAGATAGGGAAGGTTAGTTGGGTGATTACAAAGAAAAGATCTATTTAGGCTCATCTTTTGGTTTAAAAGGGACAATTTCATTTGGTTGGTCAAATTAAGGCTAAGTAACTACTAGTAAACAAAAATGGTCTAAGATCATATCCTAATCTAGCCATTCAATTATTTTGATAGGATTAATCAGTCACGTTCTAGCTTACAAGTACATCAACTAAATTAAGAAAATAAGCTCACACACACATGTCACATCTTCTACACTAAGTATTACCAACCAACATAGTCATGCTTCGTTCATCAAGATGCCAACCATACAATGCATACCATGCCTTTCAAAAATCATACTAGTTAGTCAGGATGGGATACATGCACATATAAACTTTTTGCAACATTGTCAACTTGGGGAATTTTTCACAAATCAAAACAAGGGTTTCCCAAGACTTCTTATAACACTTATATCTACACAAACATCACAACCTGTACATGACAATTCTACTAGATAATAAACTTGAGAGAATAGAAATATGGCAAGAAAAACTATTAAGTGGCAGGATGCCCCACCCACTCCAAAAAGACAGTGCATTGCCCTCACTGTACCACAACTAGAAATAGAGTGAAAAAGGGAGTAGAACATACCTATGACACCCTAGGTGTCAGTTGTGCCATCATAATCGGACCTATCGATAGGGTCCTTGTCATCAAAAGTCACACCCGGTCAAATGGTGCTCCTAAAGGCTCCTAGCTTTACTACCACTAGTGCAAGTCGCTCCCTTTCCTCTTGCTCGGCGGCTGCTTGGCCCTAGGCTCTCATGGCCTTGTACAATTTCTTCGCCTTTGCTAACTATGGATCAAGAGAAGGGCTACTTTGTTGGCTGTGTCTCTTGCCCTTGTCCTTCCTCATGGGCTCATTTGTGGGTGTAACTAGTGCAGCAGATAGGGTGAGTGGATGATGTCTCCCATGTTATACCCTTTTTTAGAGGATGAATTTGTTACTATCAAGATATAGAACCTAACCAAAGTTAGGATCGATCTCAGAGGGAATACGTAGACTCACGAAAGTCATAAATATGCAATTCCAGTAAGTAACAGACTTAATTCTCCTAATGAGAGGGTTGCAATATTGAATGAGAAAATAAACTAAACTAAATATCATGAGGGAAAATTCAATAATAGAGAGCAACTAGGGTATTGTGTTTCCTATGATTCCCTAACTTAGTATCACCAGATAACCCAATTCTTGTCTAGAGTATAATATACAGGATAGTAATTTAAGTTCACCACACCCATTCGTCAAAGGTGAGATGTGAATTTCACTAAGAGACATGGCCCATCTCCATAGTATGCATTACTAACCATTACCTATTAGTCCCAGTACAACCTCCCCTTGGCTTAGTTTCGTTGATTAGATGAGAACACATCAATAAAATCCTGTTAATTAATCTCTTTTCGTATTCATTATCACCTTGGTCCAGTCAGTAACACTAGGTGAGTTCTAATGTTGGACACTACTAGAAAACATACAAAATGAAGAGAGTTTATTAATACATGCATATACACCTTCCAAGAATTGTGAATTATCTGGTTTTACTTTGTCAGTTCTTTATGGTTCACATAACCCTAGTTGTCGATTTAGCTACTCATGGTATGTATAAATGAAGATATTATGAATTAAGAATAGATAATTTAACATTTACACAATTGAAGTAAGAACAAGCAAATCCAAAGTCAATGAATATCACAAGCATGTAGATCAAATTACACCACAAGTGTTCTCAAAGACTCTCTTATAATTTTCTCTCTCAAAATATTGAGTTCTCTGAGCACTTAACCTAAAACTAATCAAGACTGGTGAGAACTTATGAAAAATAACCTAAATGGCCTATTTATAACAATTTAAAACAAGTCCTAAACAAATTAAGAAAACTAGTTAGCATGCTATACAAAATGTGCTTGATGACCCATATTGTCTTCTACGGCTCATAGTCGGGGTCTCTTCATCAGCTACTGGAATTTTGGACTTTATATCTACGACATCCCTTTATGACTCATAAAGTGTTTCACGACCTGTAATAGGGGTTTCGTCCTGTAACTTTCCTGTAAGTCTATATCTCTAATCCTCAAGGTACGAATGGTATTCTACGACTCGTAAACTATTCTATGACTCGTCTGCATATTCATAAACTTCAAATTCAGCAAATAGTCCCTCACTACAAATCCACAAGAAACCTATCTATGACTCGTAGAATGCTCTATGCCTCATAAATTGTGTCGTATAACACTAAAAACCAAGAACTTCTACAATTTTTCCCCAAATAATGGCCAACATGTGATCCTGCAAATCTAAACACGAAAACACATAAAACCCACAAATATCACATTGAGAACACACAAAATCCTAAGTTTTATGCATCAAAAGTGCTATATTTTGGCAGCACATCAACACTCTCAATTTAAAATTGTTGCTTGTCCTCAAGTGAAGGACTCAATCTATATAGACAATATAGTAACACACAGACCTCAACTCAATGGCATACATCACATATATCTCAACTCAAATACCCAAGCCAACTTTTCAAAACATGATCAGATAGCTATTTAGCAAACCAAGGTAAATTGGTGCATGTGATAACACAACTATGATGAGCATAGGGTTATCAATAATCCACAATCACTTAACAAGTCAAATGCTAACAATGCAATGCAAGTGCCCTCACAGAATAAATTCCCATATTTGACACTCAATGTTGTTTTGATATTTGACCTGGGACTATTCAAAAATGCTCACTCTCACAAAAGATATTCATGCGTAATGACTGATACCATAGGCTTGCCCCTATACTCTAACTCAAACCTTCAACTAATTAGATAGGATCACTTTAGGACTTTCTTGGCCTGTAACCTAGGCTTAGGGGGCTTTGTATGGTATTTTAGGAAAATAGTGACTAAAGGCCCTTCTTGAAACTGCATTTTTGTACACTTTTTCTCCACCAACTCTGTTACTTTCACCTCAGTCTCCCTTTTTCTATTTCAAGCTTTTGTGGGTGCTTTCTTAACATTTTTTTTTTAATCTTTTTGCCTTATTTTCATACTTCATTTTTCTTTTTAGTTCTCAACTAAGGAATTTTTCATTTATCTTGCATCCAGTACATGATTTTTCCCCTTTTCTCTATATCCCTAACTTTCCCCCTTATTTTTGTGCTTTACCCTTACACCAACCACCCTCAACTTAGGCTTTTAGCCTATGTTGAAGTACACAATATCCATCCTTTTAACCAAGGCCACTTTTGATAGCCATCCTCAACATAGGCTTCTTACCTCAGTCAAGGTACACAATGTTCAAGGAAAGACCATGGCTAATTTAAGGATTTTTTACTGGACAAGGCTAGGTTAATCAGGCGTTTCAAAGAATAGGTACATGTTATACTCAAACATTAGTAACAAGGGATATATAATCAATTTGGTTGGTTATGTTTATGCTAAAGTGAGCTATTTAAGAACAATGGGCTAAGATCCTTTTCTAATCCAATTAACCTACAATCTAACTTAGAGTACCAGAGTAAGTTCTAAATTAGCACAAAATACATGAATTTATCAAATTTCGCTCATAAACACATGGCAATGCATACATTATCAACACAAGAGCCATATATCATGCTTTTTATCTCAATGTAGCCTAACTTACCAAAACAAATATTGTTAGACACCTAAGAATGCATGGTTACTATCTAACTACTTAATCAAAAATTTTGTGGGTATCATTTTTCAAAAAAAACATAAAAACATGCTATATGCCACAAGTATTGGTACTATATGCTAAAAATATTATCTAAATATCCTACATTTGCCGGTTCAATAGAAAATAAATATCCATAGGGAAAAAGAACACAGGAAAGAAAATTTTGGGATTAAAAATTAGGGTAGTTATGGACCCATAAGCTACTCAGACTTCACTGAGGACCATTAACTACTCACACCCCATCGAAAAACATGTGTATTATACCCAATACAAAAAATTAAGCAAATGTAGAACATAAGAAATAAAAAAACATACCTGGGCGCCTAAGAACTAGTCTGTGGTTGAGCCTGGCCACCCTTCTACTGTGGGGTGGTCTGCTCTGTGTGGCACTCTGTCTGGAGGGGCTAGCAGCCCTCACTTGCTCTGTCGCTCAAACTTCTCTCATCTCGTCAATATGCCTTGATCTTCTCAAGGAAAGATCAAGCTCTTCTTGCTCTTTCATCCTCGTATATACATGTCTCTCCTTTTGATCCTCATTCATGCAAGCTTTTTCCCGAGGAAAGATTGGGCAAGCTTATCAATAGCAAATAAATCAAACACTGGCAGCAGAGATATCATCTCTGGTAGTGTGGCTGGTGTCGCCAGTCGTGCTATCATGTCAGCATGGAGCTGCTAGATCTCTTTTTGTATGGCTGACAAATCTGAAGGCCAAGCCTCACCCAATGTCTTTTACACCCTTGCTCTCCTCAAAGGCATCAATGTTGGCATCCATGATAGAAATACAGTACTAAATAGTAGTGACCGTGAATGCTTGTAATTGACCCTCTGAATCTACAATAGCCTAGTGGACCTATGGTCTAATTTTATGAATATGCTGAGTCAGTTGTGACTCAGCATTTGATAACCTCTAAGCCAAAGCCTGTATAGATATGGCAGATACGTAGATCATGCCCCCGGTCGAAAGCTATGAAGTAGTGGTCTTTGGTGCAGAATCAGCAATAGTGGCTCCCCTCTCATCAACTGCCTTAGGTACGAGGGAATCTCCTCAGTAGCAACAATAGCAGCGGTGGCAGTTTCAAAACCCTTAGCTGGTGATATTGGGGCAAACATGTTAGGCATGGGTGGAGGTTATGTTCGCTAGAGTGCCACTGTGTTCTATTGAACCTTGATCAGGTTGGGATCCAATGTATGGTGGGCTTCAATTATTCGGTCTGGCTAGTGTAATATCTCTACCATAGACTATAATAGAGCATGTAGATCAAGCACGAGAATGAGATAGAGGTAGATCTCTTCAGTGCAGCCTCATGTATCTACTCAACAATGAAGCGAGCCCAGTTAATATCATAACCAACTAAGATGTCGATGACCAAAACTGCATGCTCTGATGTCAAAGTATTATTGAAAAGTATCAGTTGGATGCATGAATGAACAATAGACCATAAAAGTTTAGCAGGAAAGCTAAGAGAGGTGTTGGTGATAGGCTCCGAGTGAGTGGCGACCCAAGTAGGTTTTAGACCCTGCTCTGTAATATACCCAGCCACCCATATAATTAACATGGCTTCTCGATCAGGATCCTTCATCATTTATGGGTTACTCGTGTGTCCCACCCTATAATCAAACTCTGCGGTGGATCTGGGGTTATGAATCTTAAGACTAAATAATACTTGATGGATGGTCTCCTCTGATATATCAACCTATTGCCCTGCACTCGCATCTCTGTTAGTCTAGGCTAAGTGAGGGGTTTCTTCCCTTTGGGAAGAGAAAGCTGGACTGTGGCTGCATGGAGGCATAAAACTCCCTCATCATAGTTATGGAGTATCGTCAAGGGTATGTGTGAGCCAATCGATCCTATACCAAATTAGTGTGTCCTAGAGACCAGGGATATGACTATTTCAGTATGATATAACTCAGGGATCCTCATATATAAAGTGGGTTATCTTGCCCCGCTCTTTCGGTCGCATGCCTTCTCTATAAATCTCCTCCATGCCCTTAATGCACCATCGATTAGTGAAGGCATTAGGTGTAGATAGTGAGGATTGGGGCGCAATGGAGGACTAAACCTCTAATCTGTTCTTAGAGCCTCCCTTAGAGTTGTACTCCTCTCCCTTCTCAAACTAGGTAGCGCGAGAACAGAAGACTGCGTACGCCCAACTCTGGTAGTGGTCCTAGCCTGTGGTATAGCCCCTTCTGGGTCCAATATGACATTAAGGACCTCTAGTTAATGACTCTTCTGAGTCATTTGATTATCATCCAAAGGCTCATCCCTCAGCCTCCTCCTTGTAGCCTCGATATCAGTGCATTTGGCTTTTGAGTCCATAGTACCTGAAATAACAACATATACACACCATGGTTAGCCCATAAATCAAGAATTAAGGTGCAAGAATTTATCCAAGTTCAGTTGTAAAAATGTTCTATGAAGGCCCATTTACAAGTGATAGTGAATATTATGGGTTGTAAAGAGCTTTTGTAAATTGATAATCCAAACAAATTTGGTTGCAGGAAAGAGTCTACAAGACTAGGTATGATTAATAAAGTGGTTTATGAGTCATAGACTGGGGTCATAGAGAATTTTAGTGAATAATTAAATTCAGGCAGGGATCTACCAGACTTATCTACGAGCCACAATGTGATTTATGACTCGTAGAAGATTTCATCTAATGGATACTCAGAAAGATCAAGTTTTTGGAATTTTGTGCAAGGGACAATTATGACTTGTAGATTGTTCCACGGGCCGTAAAAGCCACTTGTGAACTAGAAAACTCAGTGAACTTAGTTTTTAAGTCTATCACATGGAGCCCGAAAGATATTTTCAACAAATTGATTATCAGTACCTGGTGTTCTACCAATATATAGCACTTTTGATGCTTAAAACTTTAGATTTGCATGTTTCTCATTGTGACTTTAGTTGTTTTTTTATGTGTTTTTTTGTTAAGATTTGAAGGATTACACGTTGGCCATGATTTGGGGAAAAATTGCAAAAGTTGCTAGTTTTTGCTATTGTACGAGACTTTATACAAGTTGTAAAGGTGTTTGTGAGAATTCTAGTGAGGGGCTATTTACTAATGTTGAAGTATACGAACATGCAAATGAGTGATGGAGCAATTTATGAGTTGTAAACTACCTTTCATGCCCTGAAGGATCAGATAAGTGGACTTGCAGAAAATTCATCAGACAAAACCTCCTTCACTAGTAGTAAACCACTTTATGGGTCGTGAAAGGTTGTCCTCGAGAAGAAGTCCAAAATTCTAGTAGGAGATCGCAAGACCCAAACTATGAGTCATAGAAGACAATATGAGTTATCGAGTGCTTTCGTGGAATTTGCAGACCATGTTCCCTAATTTGTTTAGGACTTGTTTTTATTATAGTAAATAGGTTTTTTATTTTATGTTTTTTAAGTTAAGGTCAGTTATTGTGAGTTTTCAGTAGTTTACATTTTTGTGCTCAGAGAACTCAATATTCTTAGAGAGAAAATTATGAGAGAGTCTTTGAAACACTTGTACTTTAATCTTCAAGCTTGTGATTTTCATTGAATTTGGATTTTATTGATCTTATTTAAATTCTGTAAGTGTTTAATTATGTCTTCTCAATTCATAATCTCTTCAACTACACATAGCCTGAGTAGCTAAATCCACAACTATGGTTGTGGGAACCATGAAGAACTAACAAAGTAAAATCGAATAATTCTTGGAAGGTTTATATGTATGTATTAATTAATTCTCTTCGTTTTGCATGTTTTGTAGTGGTGGTCAATATTAGAACCCACCTAGAGTTACTAACTAGACCAACATAGTAATGAATAGGAAAAGAGATTAATTAATAGGATTAAATTGAGGTTGTATTAGGACATGTGGGTAATGGTTAGTAATGCACACTATGGAGATGGGTCAAGTCGCATAGTGAAATTTGCCTTTCACCTTTGACCAAAGGGCTTGGTGAACTTAAATTACCGTCCTGTATGTTATACACTAGAGAAGAATTAGGTTATTCGATGATACTAAGTTGGAGAATCATAGGAAACACAATACCCTAGTTGCTCTCCTCTACTAATTTTTCTCTCGTGATAGTTAGTTTATTTTTCTTATTGATTATTGTAACCCCTACCCCCCAAGGAATTAAGTTGGTCAACTACTCAGATTAGATTTTGGTGAATTTTTCTTGAGTCTATGTATTCCTTATGAATTCGATGCTAACCTTGGTTAGGTTCTATTTCTTGACAGCGACCGCATTATCCTATAAAAAGGAGGTATAATGTGGGCGATATCAAGATTTTTCTACCATTGCTGGGGAATACGGCTAGACTTAGTAAAATTCACTAGTACTTCAAATATTAATCCTTACTTCTCTTTATTTTACTTTTGTTTTTATTTTTGTCCTTTGCAGGGTGTATGAGTAGTATATTCCCAACACTCGGAGTCAAGGCAAGCCCTCATCTCAATTTGATCTAGAGATCCACCGAACTACAAGAAGGATGGACCAAGACATGGTAAATGCAGCCCAGAATAGGAACAATAATGAAGAGGATAAGAATAAGAACCCACCTTCTTAGGAGGACATTCCATGGCCTTAGGAGTTCCACGCCAATGCTTACTAGTAGAATCAGTATAGGTTAAACCCCATCGCTATGGATGTGACTATAGCTATTGTCTCATAACCACTACTAGAAGACACAAAGTTCATAGTCTATAGTGGGTTACTTCAGATACTGTAGAACCATGGGCTATTTTACCATCGAACGAATCACATAGTAACTTGCATAATGTCGCATTTGTTTATAAGAGTGTGATGGGGACACAAAATCTATCTATGGATATTGTGGGTTTTCGTGTCATCCCATTTGTCTCTTATGTGCAATGCTATGTTGTGGCTATCTGAGCTCACAGAGAGTATAATCACCAGCTGGGCGGACTTGTAGAAGACCTTTTTGGAAGGTACTTCCCTAGATCAAAGAAGATTAAGTTAAAGGACTATTACAAATTCAACCAACTTCCTGGTAATTCGATAAGCACTACTTTGGAGCAGTTTACAAAATGTTAGAGGAGCATGCCTAACCATAAGATAGATGATGATTCCTTTATGGAGATCTTCTATCATATCCTAGATGAGAACAACTAGGCTTGTGCTGACACTATCATGGGGGCAATGTTTCTTTATCAACTATTTACAAGGATTGCAAAACCTATGGAGCAAGTGGTCAAGACAAATCATGCTTAGGGGCAGCGGAATAGAGCTTCCACAAAGAGTTCATATATTGTCAGTGTGGGGTCAGGGCAAGCCAAAATTAATAAAGAAATTATTATGCAGCTTGCTCAACTTTGCACAAGCATGGATGTGCTAATAAAGTAGAACCAAGAATAAGTGAATGCGGTAGTCCACCAACCCCCATGTGCACCCATGTATGAGGAGCCATACTGTGAAGAGGATGCATATTTGATAATGATCAGACAGGAGCTATCTATAAACATCTCTCTCATGCTGAAGGAGCTATCAGACAAGATGCACTTTTTCTCCATGCTAAAGGAGCTATCTATAAACATCTCTCTCATCGAGGCTTTGGAAAAAATGATAGGCTATTGTGAAGTATATGAAAGACGTGGTCACCAAAAAGTGCAATGTGAGTTAGGAACTTTCTTAAGAGCCTTAACACTATAGTGCTATAACTATGAAATCCTTAGCCCAAAAGCATGAGGATCTAGGTGCTTTCACCATACCCTGTACCAGTAGAGATGTAGAGTTCACAGGGGCACTATGTGACATAGGTTCTGGTATCAATTTGATGCCCCTTGCAGTGTACAAGAAGCTTGTATTAGGAGCCCCTACTCTAACTAGCATGCGGTTACTGATGGTGAATCAAACAGTGAAGAAGCCTATGGGAATACTATATGATGTACTGATTAAAGTAGAAAAATTCATATTCCCTACATACTTTGTGATTCTAGATTGCGAAGTCAACTTTAACGTCCTAATCATCTTTGTAGGACCATTCTAAGTTACTAGGTGAGCCCTAGTGTATACGAAAGCTAGTCAACTTAGGTTAGATTTAATAATGAAGAAGTTATCTTCGATATCCGCAGTACATAAAAAATCTAGATGAGATAAAGAGTGAACTCTAGGCAACTGGTGAAGTCTGAGTAACCAATTTTTCCAAGTCATGTTGCAACAATAAATCAAGCGCTACTTGGGAGGTAATCCAAGGTTTTTGATGTAATAATGTAGTTGTAGATTTATTTTTAATTTTTGGACTCATAGGTAGTTTATGTTATTGCATTTGATTGTAACTATGGACAATGCGTTGGTTGCATATAGTGTAAGGTAAAAGTGTATTTTATGAAGAGTATGCAAGTACATGACTAAGTCAGTCATGTTGGCTAAGGAAGAGCATCAACTTAAGTCTCTATGATTGGGTCTATGAGTTGTAAAGAATTTTACGACTGGTACCCCATCTCATAGAGATTTCCAGTAAGCAGGAAGAATAAGCACTGCAGTCCATGAGCTAACTTTATGATTCATAGATCAAACTATAAGTCGTGAATGAGGCTCGTGGACCCTAGGTAAGTTTTCTAAAATTTGGCCAAGTATTGAGCATTTTACAAAACCATGATTCATGAGTCGTAGAACTATCTACAACTCATGATCGGGGTTTCATAAACCCAGTCCCAGTAACACTTTCAGTTAACCCAAGTAAAAGTATAAATTGAGGGGTCAAAATATATGCCTTAATTTACAAAATCACCCAAACAATACCCCTTTTTGATTGCGATCATCTCCGGCCACTAATCCCCTTTTTTAGCAGGAATTTCAGTGAAATAGAGTTTTGTGACCACTCACCTTCTCTCTCTTCTTCAAAGTAATCTCTACTCTTGGTAAGTTTTTGATTTAATTTGAATCCTTATTTTGCCTTGATTGAATGAGTGATTTGAATATTTATGTTGGGGAATGGTGTTTAAGCATAAAACCCATGATTGAATTGAACATATATTTAGTTGGAATTAATATTGCCTATGCTTGATTGTTGTCTAAGCCCAGAAATAGGTAATATGGCCTTGTACGAATGCTAATTGTTCTAGACTATTTTGTTAGTCACCCTAAGTGCTTTAATGCATATCATTATGGATTAGGGGTTGAAGACATGGGTATATGACATTTCTTGAATCAATTGGAAAAGGTAGGAATTATAGGATAGTTGATGCTAAATCATTTTCTATGCGGTGTGTATGTTTAGAAAATGTTGGGGATAGGGTTGTATTATTAAAATAATATGGGTACGTGTGGTCTTGCTTTGATGTTGAAATTTGTTGGTTGAAATAGTCTTGTGGGGTTCGTGTGATGAACTTAGGAACACAAGTGACTGAGTTTTCTGGTCCACTAGTGGCTTTTACAACTCATGGAGTGATCCACGAGTCGTAATTACTGCTCATGCACAATTCCAAAAACTTGATGTTTATGAGTATCCATTAGATAAGACCTTCTCTGAGTTATAGATCATGCTATAGCTCGAAGGTAAGTCTCATAGGTCCTCACCTGAGTTTAATTACTCACTAAAATTTTCTGTGACCCTAGTATACAACTCATATACTACTTTACAAGTTGTATATAGTCTCATAAACTTTTCCAGTAACTGAACTTATTTTGAACCACTAGTTTACGAAACCTCTTTAAGACTCATAGGATACCATGGTGTGTATGTGTTGATATTTCAGGTACTATTGCCCCAAAAGCCAAACAGTCAGAGATTAAAGCTATGAGAAAGAATTTCAAGGATGAGCCTTTAGATGTTAAGCCTTCAAATGTAGAGTAGACCCCATAGTTGAGCAATTCTCTAGAGTTCCTCGATGTCAGACCGAACCCCAAGGCTGTTCGACCATAGAATAGAGTTGCTGCCAGAGCTAGGAAGACTCAGGCTCCAGTTGGTAGTCCTCCTTAGTCTGAGTAGAGAGACAGTGAAGGGAGCAGTATGCAACAGATGACTCCATCCAGAGAGGAGTCTATTTTTGAGGAAGGCTCTGAGGATATATCAGAGATAGAGTCTTCCATTGCACCATCATCATCTGCACCAGACACCCTCACTAATTGGTGGTGTGTCAAAGGTATGAGGTGATTTATTTAGAGGAAATGCAACCGAAAGAGCAGGGCATGCCAACCAATTCCATCCATGAGGAGCCTAGAGTGATATCTGACAGACTTAGCCGTGTCCCCAGTCTCTAGGACACGATAATTCAGTATTGGCTCCAGTGGCTAACAAATTATCTTTGATGATACTCCACAACTATAGTGAGGGAGTTCTACGCATCATATGCAACCACCATTCAGCTCACTCATCCTAAGGGAAAGAAACCCCTCACTCAGCCCAGACTGATAAAGACATGAATGAGGGGTTGGTAGGTAGACATATTAGAGGAGACCATCCATTGTATGCTGTGCATGCCTGAGTATCGTAACACCTAATCCACTACAAAGTTCAATTACAGAGTGAGGTAGACCAGGAACCCACTTATTATAAAGGATCTTGAGCGACGAGCCATATTGATAAGATGGCTGGCTGGGTATATTATAGAGTAGGGTCTGGAACCTACTTGGGTTACCACTCACACTGAGCCTATCATTAAGGCTTCACACAGCTTCCCTATCAAAGTTTGGTAAGCTATCATGCATTCACGAATCTTGCTAATACTTGCAGATAATACTTTGATATCACAATATGCGGTTATTGTTACTAGCATCTTAGCTGGCTATGACATTAACTGGACTTGCCTCATCGCCGAGCAAATACATGAGGCCACACTAAAGAGGGCCACGTCCATCCCTTTCCCATGTTTGATTTACAAGCTCTATTTAGAGTGTACGGGGAAGATACTATACCAGCTTGACCAGATGATTGAGGCCCAACACACTTTGGAGCCTTACCTAGTCAAGGCTTATGAGAAACCAATGGCACTTTGGCGAGTACAACCTTCACCTATACCAGAGTTGTTCACCCTAGCTCCACCAGCTGAGGGATCTAAGATTGATACCACCACTACTGCTGCTACTACTGAGGAGAAGCCCCCACAACATGAAGCAAATGAGGAGAGGGAGCCACTATTGCTACTCTTATAATTAAGGCCACTACTTCATAGGCTACTACCATAGGTATAATCTCTGTGTCCGCCACTTCTACACAAGACATGACACAGAGGTTAGCACATGCTGAGGCACAGTTGACTTAGCTTTTTCAATAGATCAGGCCATGGGTCCAGCAGGCTATTTAAGAATCAAAGGATCGAATGCAGGTATTCGCAATAGCTGCTATTCAGGACTATTTTTCTACAGTGGATGTCTGGTTGACACCTTCTAGGAAAGGGTACAGAAGAGATTGGCCGAGGTTCGACCTTCAGCTTGTCAACCATACAAAAAGAGATCTAATAGCTTTGTGCTGATATGACAACATCACTAGTGGCACCAATCACACTACATGAGATGATATCTCTGGTATCGATGTTTGATTTATAAGCTCCTAACAAGCCTACTCACTCTTCTCTCAGAAAGAGACTTATAGGATCCAGAGGATAGATATGTTTGTGTGAGGAAGTTAGAGGAAAAGGATCTCGAGCTTTCCTTGAGGGAGTTGAGGCGTGATGACGAAATGAGACAAGCTCGAGTGATACCCCCTCCGAACAAAGTACTACTGCTGAGCAGACCCCCCCACAGGAGAAGGGTGGCCCAACTAAGCTATAGAATGGTGCTTAGGCATCCAAGTATGTGTTTTTACCCCTTATGTTCTATTTTTGCTTTTTTTTTTTTGTGTATTGGAGATAATGCACATCTTTTGTGATAGGGTGTGGGTAGTTTTGGGCCTCAGTGAAGTCTGAGTAGCTTATTATCCATAACTACCCCAACTTTTTATCCCGGGTTTTTCTTGTCTGTGTTCTTTTTCCTTATGGATATTTATTTTCTGTTGAACTGGGATGTTTAGGATATTTAGATAATATTTATAGTATATAGTAGAATGACTTGTGGCATATAGCATCTTTATATGTTTTGTTTAAAAAAATAATACCCATAAAAATTTTGACTAGTAGTTAGATAGTTACCATGCATGTTTAGGTGTTTCAAAATATCATCTCCGATAACTGAGGGTACATTGAGATAGAAAGAATGATCTGTGAGTGTTTTGTTGATAATATGTGCAGCTATGTGAGTATGAGCTTTATTTGACTAATTCAGGTATTTTGTGATATTTCAGAACTTACCCTATTACTCTAAGTTAGATTATAGACTAATGGATTAGGAAAGGATCTCAGGCCATTGTTCTTAAATAGTCCACTTTAGCCTAAAAATAACCAACCAAATTGATGTTATATCCCTTGTCCCAAATATTTGAGCCTAACATATTGCTATTCTTTCAGAACACTTGATTAACCCAGCCTTATCTAGTGAAATATCCTAAAATTGGCCTTGGTCTATCCTTGAACATTGTGTACATTTATTGAGGCAAAAAGCCTAAGTTGAGAGTGGCTACCAAAAGTGACCCTAGTTCAGAGGATGGATAGTGTGCACCTCAACATAGGATAAAAGCCTAAGTTGAGGGTGGCTAATGTAAGGGTAAAACACAAAAATGAGGAAGGTGAGTTAGGATTACCAAAAAAATAGGAAAAATTATGTACTAGGTCCAAGAACAATGAAAGATGCCTTATATATGAGCTAAAAAAAAAGCAAAATAAAGTGTTAAAAGAAGGAAAAAAGTGGAAAAATGAAAAGAAAGCACCTAAATAAGCTTGAAAAAGGAAAAAAGGGAGAATAAGGTGAAAATAGCTAAGTTGGTAGGGCAAAGGTGTAGAAAACCGCAGTTTCAAGGACGGCCTTTAGCCACTATTTTGCAAAAATATCACTTGACAACTATCATTTTATTCTTTTTGTAACTTGGGCGACATCAACACCGAAGCAAGAACACACATACCCACATGATTTCAAATATCATACTAAAGCCCCCTAAGCCTACATTATAAGCCAAGAAAGTCCTAGAGTGATCCTAGTTTAGTTAGATAAAGGTCAGAGTCATGAGTATAGGGGCAAACCTATGGTATTCTTCATCATGAATGAACATCTTTTGTGAGAGTGAGTGTTTTTGCACACTCCCAAAGGTAAAATATGAAATCATCCTTGAGTGTTAGATATGAGACTTCTTTCTATGAGGGCACTTGCATTGCATTATTAGAATTTGACTTGTTCAGTGATTGTAGACTATTGATAATCCCGTGCTTGTCATAGTTATGTTATCACATGCACCAGTTTGCATTGGTTTGCTAAACAGCTATCTGACCATGTTTCAAAAAGTTAGTGTGGGTATCTGAGTCCAAGATATATGTGTGTATGCTATTGAGTTGAGGTTTATGCATTACTGTGTTATCTATATAGATTGAGTCATCACTTGAGGACAAACAACAGTTTTAATTTGAGGGTGTTGGAGATGCTTCAAAAATACAACACTTTTGATGCTTAAAACATAGGATTTTGTGTGTTCTCAATGCAAATGTAGTTGGTTTTATATGCTTTTGTGTTTCAATTTACAATATTACGTATTGGCCATAATTTGTGCATAACTAGTAGAAGTTGCTGGTTTTTGCTATTGTACGAGACCTTACACGAGTCATAGAGCATACGACTCGTAAAGGTGTTTCGTGAGGAATTCCAGTGAGAGGCTATTTGTTGACGTTGAACTATGAATATGCAGATGAGTCATGGAGCAATTTATGAGTCATAAACTACCTTTCATACCCTGAGGTCAGAGAAGTGGACTTGAAAGAAATTATCAAACAAAACCCTTTTACGAGTTCTAGTCGTAAAGGGTGTCATAGAGAAGATGTCCAAAATTCTATTAGCGGATCACGAGACCTTGACTACGAGCCATAGAAGACACATGAGTCGTAGAGTGTTTTTGTGGAGTTTGCAGACCAACTTTCCTAATTTGTTTAGAACTTGTTTTTAATTATTATAAATATATTTTTTAGGTTATTTTTTGTAAGTTCTGGTAAGGGGACATGATTTTTCAGTAGTTTAGGTTTTGTGCTAAAAGAACTCAATATTCTTAGAGAGAATTGTGAGAGAGTCTTTGAAAGACTTGTACTTTAATTCAATTTTCAAGGTTGTGATTTTTAGTGACTTTGGATTCACTTGATCTTAATTCAATTGTGTAAGTGTTTAATTATGTGTTCTCATTTCATAATCTTTTCATCTACACTTAGCATGAGTAACTAAATCCACAACTAGGGTTGTGGGACTATGAACAACTTACAAAGTAAAACCGGATAATTCACAATTCTTGGCCAAGGTAGTAATGAATAGGAAAAGAGATTAATTAACAGGATTCGATTGATGTGTTCTCATCTAATCAACCAAATAGGGGCAAGGGGAGGTTGTAGTGGGAGTAAAAGATAGTGGTTAGTAATGAACACTATGGAGATGGGCCAAGTCGTATAGTGAAATTTCCCTCTCACTTTTTACCAAAGTGCTTGGTGAACTTAAATTACCGTCCTACATGCTATACAATAGATAAGAATTAGTTTAGCCGGTGATACTGAGTTGGAGAATCATAAGGAACACAATACCTTAGTTGCTATGCTCTATTGATTATTCTCCCATGATAGTTTATTTTTATCATTGATTATTGTAACCCCCCTTGGGGAATTGAGTCGATTAACTACTCAGATTGCATTTTGGTGAATTTGTCTTAAGTATATGTATTCCTTATGGGTTCGATCATAACCTTAGTTAGGTTCTATTTCTTGACAACTATCATTTTATTCTTTTTGTAACTTGGGCGACATCAACACCGAAGCAAGAACACACATACCCACATGATTTCAACATTATACCCTTTACCCGCAACATGTTCAACACAAATACACTCTATTGAGAGTGATTTAGCATAAATTATCCTACAATTCTGACCACCTCTAACTGATTCAAGCAATATCATTTACCTATGTCATCATCCACCAAGGCACAATCATAATCATTCAATCATTTAAGGTGAGTGATAATATAGGCAAGAACAATTAACATTTACATAAGGATATAATACCTAATTTGGACTCAATCATAATTCAATTATGGGTACCATAATTTAAACGTAATCACAAATTCAATTCAAGCATAGATTTTAGGAGGTAGTATTAAAGTAAAGAAGATGAAGGAGTTGACTTGAAGAAAAACCCTAGGGCTGCCAGAATCCTTGCCAGAAAAAGGGAGTGACGGTGGCCGATGATGACCGAAAGTTTGAGGGAGTGGGGTAGGTTGGGTAATTTTAGCAAAACAAGGTCAATTGTAGAGTCAAAATAATTATGATTCTCTATTTATATTTACCCGATCAACTGAAAGTTTACTGGGCTTGGGCTCTACGAAACCCTGATTATATGTCATAGAGGATTTTACGGCTCATAATCATGGTTCCTTGGAACATGCAAACCTTAGTTTTCAGGACTAGATTTCACGGACTAGTCTACGAGTCTTAAAGTATTTTACAACTCTTAGAGTTGGTCATAGAGACCCCAACACTTGCCAAATTTTCAGACAACTTACTTAGTGTTCACGAGCCCTATTCATGACTCATAGTTAGATCTATGAATCAAAAAGTTGGCTTGTACACTGGAGTGCATAATTTCGTACATATTGGAATTCTCTACGAGATGGGGTACAGGTCCTAAAGTCTTTTATATCCCGTAAACCCAGTAGTAAAGACTTAACTTAATGCTCTTCTCAGCCATGCTAACTGACTTTGTCCTGTACCTATGTACTCTTAATACAATGCTCTGTTAGCCTATATGCAACTAACCCAATGCCCAAAATTATAATCAAAACACAAGGAAATAAATTACCTATGAATCCAAAAACTAAAATTAAACCTATAACTATGTTATTACATCAAAAACCTTGGCTTGGCCTTCCAAATAGCACCTTATTTATTGTTACAACAAAACTTGGACACCTTGGTTACTCAGACTTTGCCAATTGCCCAGAGTTCATTCTTCAACTCAATTGGGTGCTTCATGGACTGACGGATATCGAAGATAACTTCTTTGTCATTTAATCTAAACCTGAGTTGACCAACTTCATATCTACCAGGGCTAGTCTAGTGTCTAGGAATGTGTAATACCTCACACCTTACAATACTAGTACTATGCAAATGAAACATGATATGAATTTTCAAATTAGCGCCAATTTTTTAAAGTGCTTGAATCTCAAATTACAGGGCAATATGTATGTCTAACGCTGAAGAGGGTCGAGCGTCAATAAGTTTTAAGTCAAATTAAGGAGATCATGACCTTAAAATAAGAGAGAGAATTAAGGTGCTTATAGGACTTACGAAGCTAGCAGGTCAGTCACCTACTTGCTTATCTTAAACTTACTAGCTAGACAGAGATGAGACCCGACGTCGAATCCGTCCAAGTTCGATTATGAATGAAGTCCGTGTTAAGGATGTAACTTTAGCCAATGTATTAGCATCATATATGGACTATACTTATAGCCCAAGATGAAGAACAAAAGGGCCCAAGTACATCACAACCCGCTTGACTAATTGGGCCAAAACTAAGTAAGGAGAAAAGGGAAAAGTGGGCAGCCAAGGCCCAACCAATTTGAACCCAATAAGGCCCAAGTATATAATATCCCTACAGAAGTAAGGAGAAAAGGGAAAAGTGGGCAGCCAAGGCCCAACCAATTTGAACCCAATAAGGCCCAAGTGATAGGGGCAAGAAGCTGCATCATAAACTTAGTAAAGTAAGACTAAAAATACCTTATTAGATCGGCCAAATTCCACCTTTAAAAAGGGCTTAAAACAGCTCCAATAAGCCATTTCAACTTGAACAAAAGAATCAGATTGTTTGCAAGTTCTCTCTCAAATCTTTCTTGACTTTACTAGTAGCCACAAGAGACTTTTAGGGTTCATAGAGAAGCCCTACACCTTTAGGGTAAAGGTAAGTAAGAATACTTATGTGGTTAGTATGATTTTCGTATGTAAAACAAAGAGGCTAAGCTGATTATACCTTTGCTGAAAATGTTGGATAGCATGTATTTCAAAAGTTGTTGTACATTTTTCTTGTTTATTTGGAATCTTTTCTCTTTTTGGTTAGATTGATTATGAAAGGAGGCTACTTTTCTTAATGTGTGTTGTTTCTATAATGATATATAAAGGCTGCTGCACCATTTTTACAGTCCAAGAAAGTGAGTTCTTATGTGCTGATTGATTGAGGACTATGGTCTCACATCATTCACCTATTTTGATGACTATTTCTGAACTATTTTAGGACTGGTTTTATGTGTATATATGGTGGGGACTATTTGCTTAAACTTGGAACAAGTTTGGAATTGTCGACATCAAAATGTAGCGAAGGGATGTAACGTTATGCCGCCTATTTGTATGTTGTGTAGAACTGTTATTTGTTGTGATTTGTGGGCTGTTGTAAGACTATTATGGCACTAAATCAAGATGCACATGTTATGTATATGAGAATGTGTATTAGAAAATATGATTAGGGGCAGAAAGGTTGAAAGAATACGCTCGGGTTTATAACTATACGCTTGCTGCCTGTGTATTGTTTTTTTATAAGATTGGGCTGTCAAGATGTATTTATTAGTTGCTTATGCTAGTTTTATCACCTAATATGTTGTAGATAAATATTTGGAGGAAAGGAAGGTTATCTGAAGGTAGTAGCAAGGTCATACAACGAGGTATGTAAGGCTACTCGATTTCGTATTACTTGGCATGAAATCTAGATTCTTCCTTGGTACTTAAAGGCACTTACCAACTCCGATACAACTATTAACTATGTCTCCCCTCTTTTATATGTTCATATGCTCCCATACATAGTCATCTTTAAATCTACATACATACATGGATACTAAGTTACACGGGTTCTTCTTGCTAAATAAGGTTCATGAGTTGTTTCATCTCATACGCATTTCATTATTTGTGTAACGTACTATATTCATTTTCATATTATCTTGTATAATTATCTACATGTCAAATACTACATCTACAGTCCTACAGCTCCAATATTATGACCACCAAAAGAATCATCTCAAAGGTAATTGAAAGGTATAGTATGTTGCTTATTGATGGGGGGTACCCCGAGGGGTAGAAGAATCACCTAGCCAGGGTCGATCCTATCATGGGGGGTAGCCCAAGGGGTTAAAGAAAAAGCGTAGCTAGGCCCGATCTTAATATAGATTTACTACTAATTAGCTAGTCCGGTTGGGATTTTGGATAGGTAAGTG
>DF357367.1:111127-139255 GCA_000787875.1 Solanum virginianum | reverse complement strand
AGGAATCGGAGCTCTACTTGATCATCCTCTTCCACATGGCTAGTACTTTCCCTTCAAGTAAGTTTGGGGAGTCCTCAACTCCGAGGATGATAACTTTTGTTCTTATATATGCAAAGACTCTCTTTATCTTATTGTATGCTTTTGACTATGAAGGTGAGATCAAAAAGTTATCTTAGTGCCCGCTCAATTCTAAGTTTAAAGGTGTTGTTGGACAAGTTATGTAATGATGCTATGATCTTTGACTCTTGTATGTTTTAAGCTATGAAAGACTCTGTTGGTCCTTTGCCCTTATTTCTATTCTCTTATTGTTATTTAATTGCTTTCGCGACCAATGATGTGTAATGATATGTTAAGAGACTTGTTTGGGTCCCTTCGAGTTTCTAATTCGCCGTGTCATGTCTCGACCTTAAGTTTGGGTCATGACAAACTAGGTATCAGAGCATTAGATTGTTAATGGTCCTCAACATCTAAAATACTACATCGACTAATGTCCCATTAATGGTTGTGAAGTGCACCACAACTATGAGTAAGAGCCTATGAGGCATTTTAGGAAATGTTTCCCTTGTTCTTACACTATGTCATGTTATAGATTTAAGGTAAGGTTTTCCCCTAATAAATGATCTTTGCTATACTAGATCATTCCTATCCTAAGAGGAAGAAGAGCCCGCACTCCTGAACAAGAACAGGCTCATGATGAGTTCCGGGATGCTATTGCCATGCTAGCTCAATCCATAACCAATCACATCAACCAAGGGGCCTAAGCCCCTCATGATCCTACTCCAACATCTAGGGTAAGGGATTTGAGGATGAACTCACTAGAGTTCAATGGGTCTAAAGTGGATGAGGACCCTCAAGAATTTATTGATGAGGTGTACAAAGTATTGTCTACTATAGGAAGAGAAAGTGGAGTTGGCGGCTTACCAACTCAAGGGGGTGGCCCTAATATTGTATAATCAATGGAAGAAGGAGAAGGAAACAACAATGTGATCCTTTGTCAGGCATTTAAGGTGGCTTTCCTCAACCGATATTTCTTTCTTGAACTTAAAGAGGACAAAATGATGGAGTTCATGAATTTGAAGCAAGGATCTATAAGTGTGAAGGAGTATGTCCTCAAGTTCAACCATCTCTCGAAATATGCTCCACAATTGGTAGCCAAGACAAGGTCTAGGATGAATATGTTTGTGATGGGTGTATCCGATTTGGTAAAGAAAGAATGTCATACCTCCATATTGATAGGTGACATGGACTTATCCTGCCTTATGACTTATGCCAAACAATGAGAGGGGGAGAAGTTAAGAAAGAGAAGGGGTAATAAGGCCAAGAGGGCCCATTTTGATGGTAAGTTCCAAAGTCTCAAAGGTAGTTAGTTTCATAAAGGCCAAGGGTTTCTCATGCTTATAATAGAAGGTTTTCCAATGAATACCCAAGGGTCCAAGGTGATGGGGTTGTGGTGTCTAATGCTATGTATCCAAAATGAGGTAAGGGTTCATGGTAGCCTATATTTGAGGGATACTAATGCTTGTTTTGGGTGTGGTAAAATAGGCCATAAGATAATTGATTGTCCACGCAATCGCAACAAGGTTAAAGATGTTCGTCTATAAGGATGAGGTACAAATGCGGTTCTTTTGGGGGGAGGAGACGAACAAGGTGGTGCCCTAAGGCACAATCGGTTCTATGCTCTTGAAGAGAAGCAAAGGGTAGATGAGGTGCCCAATGTCATCATAGGTATGTTAAAGGTCTTTGAGTTTGATGTGTATGCATTGATAGACTCGGGTGCCGCTTTTTCTTTTGTTACTCCTTTTGTTACCAAAAAGTTTCATATTGCACCTTTGAGTCTTATGAGGTGTCTACTCCCATTGGTGCACCTATTGGTACTAGAAAGGTCTATAGTAATTTTCCCATTTGCATTTTGTATAAAATTTTGCCTTGTGATCTTGTTGAGTTGGATATGGTGGATTTTGATGTCATTCTTAGGATTGATTGATTGCATGCATATTCTGCCTCTATTGATTGTAGAACCCATAAGGTCAAATTCCAATTCCCAAATGAACCTGTCCTTGAATGGGAGGGTCATGATGTTGTGGTCAAGGGTTGATTTACCTCTTGCATTAAAGCCTAAAAGTTGATCATTAGGGGGTGTCTCTATTATCTTGTGAGGGTTAGGTATGTTGAGTCCAAAGTCCTTCCTATATGGTTGGTTCCGGTGGTAAATGAGTTTCTTCACGTCTTTCCTAGTGACCTTTCTAGTGTTCCCCCCGAAAGGGAAATAGACTTTCGTATAGACCTCCTTCTCGATAGTCCACCCTATTCTATTCCCCCTTACAATATTGCCCCGACGGAGTTAAAGGAGTTGAAGGAGCAATTGAGGGATTTATTGGAAAAGGATTTTATTAGGCCTAGCCAATCATCTTGGGGTGCACCGGTATTCTTTGTGAAGAAGAAAGATGCTACTTTTAGAATGTGCATTAACTACCGACAACTTAATAGGGTCACCATAAAGAATAAGTATCATCTTCCAAAGATTAATGATCTATTTGACCAACTTCAAGGGGCTAGTCACTTCTCTAAGATTGATCTTTGATCTGGGTATCATCAAATGAAAGTGAGGGAGTGTGTTATTCCCAAAATGGCCTTCCGGACTAGGTATGGGCATTATGAGGTTGTGGTGATGTCTTTTAGGTTGACAAATGCACTGGCTATCTTCACGGATCTTATGAATAGAGTCTTTAAACCCTGCCTTGATTTATTTATAGGGGTTTTCATTGATGATATTTTGATCTATTTCCATAGTGAGGAGGAGCATATGAGTCCTTTGAGGGTTGTGCTGCAAAAATTAAGAGAAGAGAAGTTGCATGCTAAGTATAAAAAGTGTGAGCTTTTGTTGCTAGAGGTTGCCTTTCTAGGTCATGTGGTGTCGGGGGATGGTATTAAGGTTGATCCTAAAATGATGGAAGTGATTAGAAATTCCCATAGACCTTTGACTCCATCAGATATTAGAACTTTCTTTGTCTTAGTGGTTTATAATCAGAGATTTGTGAATAGGTTCTCTTCTGTTGCTTTTTCCATGAATAAGTTTACTCAAAGGAAAGATAACTTTTTGTGGACCAATGAGTGTGAAAATATTTCCAAACCTTGAAGGATAAGCTTGTCTCAGCTCTTATCCTGTCACTACCAGAAGGGTTGGAAGGGTTTGTTGTGTATTGTGATACCTCATGTATTGGTTTGGATAGTGTTTTGATGCAAAATGGTAAGGTGATACCTTATGCCTCTAGACAACTCAAGGTGCATGAAAAGAATTATCCTACGCATGATCTTGAATTGGCCGCTGTGGTTTTTACTTTGATAATTTGGCATCTTTATTTGTATGGGGTACGTATTGATGTGTTTATCTATGATAAGTGTCTCCAATATGTGATCACTCAAAAAGACCTCAACTTGAAACAACGAAGGTGGTTAGAATTTCTTAAGGATTATGATATGAGTGTCCCTTATCATCCCTCATCCCTGTAAGGCTATTTTTGTGGCTGATGCTTTGAGTAGGGTGTCTATGGGTAGCTTTGCTCATGTTGATGATAAGGGCAGAGAGGTGGCCAGAGATATTAATCGGTTGGCTAGATTGGGGGTTAGGTAGGAAGAGGTTGATAATGGTGGTATTGTGGTTGTTGATGGTTCAAAAGCTTCCTTGGTTGATGGGGTAAAAGCAAAGGAAGATCTTGACCCCTCCTTGCTAGAATTGAAGGCCTTGGTGAGAGATGGTAAGGTGGATATTTTCTCCCAAGGGGGAGATGGTGCCCTTAGTTACCAAGGTAGGTTGTGTGTACCCAGTGTTGATGACTTGAAAAAGAAGATCCTTAATGAGGCTCATAATTCTTCCTATTCCATTCACCCCGGTTCTATTAAGATGTATAGAGGTTTGAGGAAGTTTTTGGTGTAGTGGTATGAAGAGGGATATTGCTATGTTTGTGTCTAGTTGCCATAATTTCCAAATAGTCAAAGGCGAACACCAAAGGCTGGGTGGCCTAACCCAAGATATAAAGATTCCCATATGAAAGTGAGAGGGAATTAACATGGATTTTGTGGTTGGGTTGCCTAAGACTGGAAAGATTTTTTATTCTATTTTTGTTATGGTTAATAGAATGACAAAATCAGCTCATTTCCTACCAGTTAAGACGACATATGGTGTCGAAGATTATGCTAGGTTGTACATTCAGGAGTTGGTTAGACTAAATGGGGTACCATTCTCTAGCATATTAGATCATGGTACTCAATTAACTTCACACTTTTGGAAGTCCTTCCAAAGAGGTCTTTGTACCAAGGTAAAGCTTAGTACAACCTTTCACCCTCAAATGGATGGCCAAGCTAAAAGAACAATTCAAACTCTTGCAGATATGCTTAGTGATTGTATTTTAGAGTTTAAGGATAGTTGGGATGATCATCTTCTATCTATTGAGTTTGCTTATAATAATTGCTACCATTCTAGCATTGGTATGGCTCCTTTTGAGGCCCTCTATGGTAGGTGTTGTAGGTCCCCAGTAGGATGGTTTGAGGTAGGGGAAATGGCTTTATTGTGTCTATATCTGGTTATGGAGGCTATGGAGAAGGTAAGGTTGATTAGGGAAAGGTTAAAGATAGCCCAAAGTCATCAAAACTCACATTTTTCATATTTAGCATACAACCTCTCCTCCCTCAATATTTGCAACACCACCTCAGGTGATTCACATGCTCCTTCTCACTATAGGAATAGATCAAGATATCGTCAATATAAACCACCAAAAAAACGTTGAGGTAGGGTTTAAAGACCCCATTCATGAGATCCATTAATATAGTTGGTGCATTATTTAACCCAAAGGACATAACCAAACTCATAGTGCCCATACCTAGTCCAGAATGCCATCTTGGGAATGTGACACTCCCTCTCTTTCACTTGGTGATACCCGGACCGAAGATCAATCTTAGAAAAGTGGCAAGCTGCTTGAAGTTAATCATTAAGGTCATCCATCCTTGGTAAAGGGTACTTGTTCTTTATGGTGACATTATTAAGTTGCTAGTAATGAATGCACATTCTAAGATAACCATCCTTTTTCTTCACAGGTAACACCGGTGCTCGCCAAGGTGATTTACTACGCCTTATGAAACCTTTTTCCAACAAATCTCTCAATTGATCCTTCAACTCCTTCAACTCTTTCCAGGCCATGTGGTAAGGGGGAATAAAAATGGGTTCAGTTCGAGAAGATCTATACCAAAATCAATTTCCCTTTTGTGAGGAACAACAGGATGCTCATCAAGAAAGATATCAAGAAACTCATTAACTACTGGAACCAACTCAATAGAAAGGACTTTGGACTGAATATCCCTAATCCTCACAAGATGATAGTGACATCCCTTAGAAATCAACTTTTGGGCTTTAAGACAAGAAATGAATCTATATTTGACCACCATATCACGAATTTCCTGCTCAAGGACAGACTCAGTAGGGAATTTAAATTTAACCCAATAAGTTCTACAATCAATAGAAGCATAATATGCACGCAACCAATCCATCCCAATAATGACATCAAAATCCACCATATCTAACTCAACAAAATCACAAGGAAAGATTTTATGCAATATGAACACGGGACAATTTCTATAGACTCTTTTTGCAATAATGGGCTCACTAATGGGGTAGATATTTCATACGGTTCACACAACAATTCGAAACTCATATGAAGCTTTTTGGCAACAAAAGGAGTAATGAAAGAGAGAGTGGGACCCAGATTTATCAATGTATACATATCAAAATCGAAATCCTTTAACATACTGGTGAAGACATCGGGTACCTCATCCACCCCTTGTCTCCGTTGAAGAGCATAGAATCAGTTTTGCCTTGGAGCACCCCCATGTTGGCCTCCCTTAGACCTTGGATCCACATTTGCATCTTGGCCTTGTGGATGACCATCGTTAACTTTGTTTCAAGCATGAGGACAATCAACCACTTTGCTACCCACTTCACTACAACCATAACAAGCATTAGTGTTTCTCAAACATATGACATTATGGTTCCTACCACAACTTTGGCATAAAGGGTTAGGCACCCCACCACCACCACCTTGAAATCTTGGATTATAACTAGAAAATCACTTATTAGGAGCATTTAAAGACCCTTGTCCTTGGAACTGTGACTTTGAGGAAACCAGCCACCCTTGGAACCTTGGAATCCACCTAAAAATGAGCCCTCTTGGACTTACCACTTGTTCTTTTTCTAAGCTTCTCTCCCTCTAGCTTCTAGGCTTATGTCATCAGACAGGAAAAATCTATATCACTCACTAACATGGCGATATGACACTCCGTTTAACCAAGTCGGACATTCCTAACATAAATTTGTTCATCCTTGATCTAGACTCGGCAATCAATTATGGATCATACTTTGAGAGTTGGTTGAACTTGAAGGCATACTCCCTCACACTCATGGAACCTTGCTTATGGTTTATAAACTCCATCATTTTGGCCTCTCTTAGCTTGATAGGAAAGAATCGGTTGAGGAATGTGGCTTTGAACTCCTTCTAAGGAATAACATCATCATCCCTCCTCTACAATTTCCATTAGGTGAACTAAATTTGGGCCACACCTTTGAGTTGGTAGGCCGCTAACTCCACTTTCTCCTCCGAATTGACCACATAATAGATAGCATTTTCTACACCTCATCGATGAACTCTTCGGGATCCTCTTCTCGTTTGGATCCATGGAACTACGGTAGGTTTATTCTAGTGAAATCCCTTACCCTAGAAGCTGGAGTGGGAGCATGAGAGGCTTGGATCCCTGGGTGAATTTGGTTGGTCATAGCATGAGCCAACATTGTAATAGCATCCTAGAATTCATCTTGTGCTACCTCTCCACCTTGAGGAGCTTGAGAAGTGGGAGTGGTTGGTTGCTCTTCGGGTGTATGGGCTCTCCTTAGTCTCCCTCTTGGAATCGACATGATCTAGAAGAGCAGAGAGCATTCATTAGGGGAAAGCCTTACACTTACATCTAAAGTATGATATAGACCATGAAGAAGTGAAACGTTTCCTAAAATCCTTCATAACCTCCCATTCATAGTTATGACGCGCTTCACAACCATGAATAAGACTCTAATCAATGTGGTGTGTTGGATTCCGAGGACCATTAACAACCTTGTGCTCTGATACTAAGTTTTTCATGACCTAAGCCTAGGACTTAGATGTGACACGATGAATGGGAACCCAAAGGGACCCTAAACATGACTCTAGCATTTCAATCACACATCCTTTGTTGTAGAACCAGAATAATAACAACAAGAGATATAATAAAAGGGTAAGTGGGACTAAGGGAAATCTTTGAAATTCATAAACGCATAAAAGAGTCAAGCTCGTAGCATAATTACATCAAATATCCAACAACACCTCTAACATGGAATGGAGTGGGGCCATGACACTTTTCGGGCTTACCATCATAGTATCAAGTGTTCAACATAAAGAAATATCATATAGCAAGAGTAGCATAGATAGTGTTCTCAGACTTGAGGACTCACCAAAACTTATCTTTCGAAGTACCAAACTAGCCACGTAGAGGATGATGAAAAGGTGCTCCGGTCCCTACATGGTAATATCTTATAGGTATAGAGTATGTGTTAGTATATTTGTATGTACTAAGTCTGTAGGATTCCATGCAACAAGACGTAAGCTGATATGGTCAAAATGCATAATCATATGCAATGGATAAGTATAATTTCAATATGGCATGCATGATCAATACTTGAAGTAAAACATGTTTGTAAATCATACAACCTACGTAGTACATATTACATATATTTTTGGAGACCTTAACCAACATAGACTAAGTAAGCTATTACTTGGAATCCAAATCATGTCACTCCTTTGTTAGGTGATTGAGGCATGTCACCCCTTTTACAAAGTGATTGAGGTATATCACCACTTGACAAGGTAATTGAGGCATGTCACCACCTTAATAAAGTGATTGAGGCATGTCACTTGATGATGATCACGCTTCAAAAAGAAAGCATTCACTTTCAGCAATTAACCTAATCAAAGGTTAGGGCTAAATCCATAGGGAATATAGGGCTTGACTGCAAGAATTTACTATTAATCATTTTGAGCATTGATAACTTAAATCTCTAAATTGAGGGGGGGTTGTGATTCAAGAACAAAAGTAAACGTAAACACTATGCTATTATATGAAGAAACAGTCAAATTTAGGGAAAACTTAGGAATTGTGTTCCCCATGGTTCATAGACTCGATTACCCTAGATAACATAACCATAATAGGAAATTCGCATGCAAAATAGTAACTTAGGTTCTTCCAGCCCTCTTGTAAAGGTAAAGGTCAAGTTTCATAATGGCGCATGGTCAGCAACTATGGCATGCAAACTAATCGTTACCCATTATTCCAATCAACCTCCCCTTGGTCAGGTCTTGTTGATTAGATGAGAACACATCAATCGAATCCTGTCATTTACTTCTCTTATCATATTTGTCACTACCTTAGTAGGGATAGTGATATTAGGTGTGGTTCGGTGTTGGGCACTACCAAATAACAATCAAAATAAAGGAAAATAAACAATACATGCAAAACCCAAATCATAGAAATGTAATTAATCTAGGTTATCTTAAGTCTACCACCTATTGTTCGCACAACCCCAAGTTGTGGGTGCTTAGATACTCATGGCTAAGGCTAAACCAACAAGAATGCAAATAAAAGACACAGTTGAGAGTTTTACCCAAAGTAATAAGAATAATACCACCACAAGTTACAAACCACAAGCTTTGGTAGATGGAGAGTAAAAACAATTAAGATTTGCAATCCCCAAAAGTACGTTTCCAAATAAACAATGAGATTCTACTCTAAAACCCTAAAATATTCTAAAGAGAATATTCAAAGTCTCTTTTCAAAGATTCAAGTCTCTCGGATCCTCTATTTCCTAACCATAATATAAAGTATTTATAGTTTTTACAAACTTATCCTTAAAACTTATATAGAAAAGATAGTTGGTAGCAGGTATGTCACACAAGTATGACTTGTAGGGTGACCTATGAGTCATAGTCGGGGTCTGTATGAAGCATTTTGCATTTTGGACTTGACTGTTATGACCCACTGGTATGAGTCGTAGCTTAGGCTACGAATCGCATGTTCCTCTCATAGTCTAGGTCTTCAATTTATACCATAATTTTAGCTCTCTATTTCTTGCTAGAATCTATCTATATGAGTCGTAGTAAGACTTACAACTCGTAATGTGGCCTCGTAGTGCTGATCTCCACTTAGCAAATTTCTAATTTTTGCTCTTTGTTTCTTGCTATGAGATTACCCTACGACTCATCGCTTGGGCTACGACTTGTAAGAAGTCTCATATCTCCTGTATTTTTCTCCCAAAATCTGTAATTTTCTCCCAAAATCATGCCAACCTATCTTTTCTGCAATAACAACACAAAAGCACATAAATACAATAACATGTCACATTAAGAACTCACAAAATCCCTTAATTTAGGCATCAAATGTGTTGTATTTTTATCTGCAAAAACAACACAATATATAAAAACCATAAAAAGTCCCATTAAGAACTCACAAAATCCCTTGTTTAGGCATCAAATGTGTTGTATTTTTATAGCATATCAACACCCTCAACTTAGAATTGTTGCTTGTCCTCAAGCGATGACTCAATCTAAGCAGACAATGAGAAACACATATTAGTTATACAAATGGCATATACATTATTTACTCTAATTTAGGTACCCAACTTTCATTTTCAAAACCAAATTGCAAATATACTAAGCAAAACAAAAACACAAAGATGTATCTAGCAATCCAACAATGACAAGTGAAGGATTATCAACCATCCACAATCACTAGAATAGTCATATGTCAATCAAGAAGTGCAAATGCCCTCACAGAAAAGAAGTCTCTCTTACTCATTCAAAAAACATTTATAATTCAGGGACTGTACAAGCATTCTCACTCTCACAAATGAATATAATGCAAAATGATTAACACTATAGGCTTGCCTCTATACTCAACTTTCTGACTCATGATAAAGTGGATTTTGATCACTTTAGGACTTAATGGCCTGTAACATAGGTTTATGGAGCTTTGGTATGGCATTTTAGGCAAGTAGTGACTAAAAGCTATCCTCGAACCATGTTTACCCACACTTTTACCTTCATAACCCCACCATTTTCACTAAATCCGCCATTATTCTCCTATTTCAAGCTTTTCCTAGGTGCTTTCTTTTTCTTTTTTAGATATGCTTTTATTTTAAACTCATTTTTGCTATTCTCTTCAGTCCAAGACACTTTTCTTTTCTTTTTCTCACATAGCTCATGACTTCTCATTTCTTTTTTTCTTTCCCAACTAACCACCTCATTATCATTACTTTACCACAATGAAGGCCACCCCCAACTTAGGCTTTTAGCCCAAGGTGAAGCACACAATATCTATTCCCCAAACTAGGGCCACCATTTATTGCCACCCATAACATAGGCTTTCAGCCCTCAATCAAGATTCACATGTTCAAGGATAGACCAGGGCCAATATCAAGGTATTTCATAAAACAAGGCTAAGCTAGCTAGGTGTCATGAAAGAATGAGTGCATGAGAGGCTTAAACATTTGGAACAAGGGGTCCACTAACACATTTTGTAGGTCATTTAGGCAAAAGTGGGCTACTTGAATAAAGAAGACCTAAGATCCCTTCCAAATTAACCACATCACCAAACCAGTCTTAGAGTAATAAGGTAAGTTCTTAGTCCATACATGATACATGAATGCGGCAAAATAAGCTTACAACACACATGGGATTGCACACAAAATCAAGTATAAACTCATAGGTCATGCTTTACGCCTCAACATATCTTTTGCTTACAACACACATGGGATTGCACACAAACTCAAGTATAAACTCATAGGTCATGCTTTACGCCTCAACATATCTTTTTATTATGAGAACAAACATCACTAGATAATCAATATGCACAATTGCATCAATAACCAATAATCTCAAAAAATTTGAGGGTACCGAACTTTCATCAAAAGTTAAAACGTATTTAAAGACAATGTATATGGAAAATGATAATACTACTATTTATCTATAAATTATCTACACTACCTAGACATGCCGGTTCAATAGAAAATCAAAATCATCCACAAGGAAAAAGAAGCATAGTAAGAAAACTTTAGGATCCAAAATAGGGGAAGTTAGGGACTTGAAGTTACTCAGAATTCACCCTAATCTATAACTTCCCACACCCCACCAAAATAGAATACTTTGTCCTCAAAGTACAATGACAAGTTAAAAAAAAATATCCAAACATATATATATATATATACACAAAAAACTGACATTTCAAAACTAACATCCAAAATAAAAGTAAAAACAACATTCAACATAAATATTTAAAAACATCCAAAACTAACATAAAGGAAATATTGTCTAACAAAAAGAACAAAGTATCCATAAATCAAGTAAGTGGTAGGTTCAAAACTTCAAACATCATGGTGCTCAACCATCGGCATCTGTCTAGTGTTGGGGGTCCTTAGCCACGGTCTCCTACTCTGAAGTCAGGGCTGCAGCGGCGTGTGAAATGCTCTTTGCCTGTGCTATCCACTGCTCCCGATCCCTTTGTATAGCTGCCAGACCTAGAAACTCCTTTACCACCTCATTCGGTATCAATTTCTCCTCCAGTGTTGCTGCCTCATCATCAGTCCTCGGCCTCTTTCGGCTCACATCTGGGTCCTCACTTTTGAGAGGCCCTTCATATGGGAATATAAGCGGTGCTTGAATAATTCAAATATATCATCACCTGCCGGTGTCAGCTTTGGGACTGGTATCGGGGTCACTAACATCTTTAGCAAGTCTGCCTTGAACTTGGCTAACTCCTCTGTCACTGTGCTCATGTCAGCAGGTCAGGCATCCCTGAGTCCCATTTGGATCCTCTGCTTGAAGGCATCTACTACTCTAACTCTTTGATCTATCATATCATGAGCAAATGCCTTTGCCCTCTCCTCTGAGGCTCCGACCGTCTGACTGACCCATGGTTTGATCTGGCTAGCTAACCTCTGCAACTGTCACTCTGCTATGGCAACCCTACACACTAATGCCTAAAAAGCAAAAGTAGATATAAGAGAATCAACCTGCATATACATGATGCTAGTACGGGTGTACTAGAAGATGGCATCGCCTCAAGCTCAACATCAGGAGATGGCTCTACAGTAATTGGAGTAGTGCTTATGGTGACTAGGGTCTTCTCTAGAGTCAGAGGCTTAATGGGGAATGACTTTGGAATGGGAGGTACAACTACTCTTTATAAAGCCATGGTGTTCTTATTATCCTTGATTAGGCTAGGATTTATGATGCACGGGGCCTCTATATATGGGTCCAAATGGAGAGAAATATGCACCCCGACTGTATTGCATAATTTGTGTATCATGAAGGGGAAAGGCAGTGCAGTTTGGGTATGGATCGCTGAATCGTGGATCTACTCTACCATAATACTAGCCCAGTCAATCTCATAGCTAGCTAAAATTCTAAGTAACAACATAACTCTCTCCAATGTGATCACATTATCTGTGTATGTGGGTGTGATTGGCCAACGGATAATGGACCACTAGAACTTTTCCCGGAAGAAGAGGGGGCACTTCCCAATAGGATCAGCAAGGTTAGTAACCCAGATACGTTTAGCGACCGCCTAATAAATCTGGTCTGCAATCCATCTGAGAAGCTCTATTTTTAACCCAACATCCTTCTTATTCACCGCCTTCCTTATCTTATCAATTCAGTTATCATATTCAGCAGTGGAAAGGAGAGCTCTGTAGGTTGGCCTAAACTGAACCCTTCTGATGGTTTCTTTGGAGAGGTCATAATCTCACCCCTAACTAAGACCTCACCAAACTATGGATACTCAATTACCTTCTCGTTCTTGGGAAAGTCCATACGAATAGTAGGATAGTAGGAATCGTAGAACTCCCGTGGTATGCACCATCATAAATCTCTTTCATGCCTGGTATGCACCATCTTGAGTCTTTTGGATTCGTGGATGTGATAATAAAAGTAGGGTCTATTGGCTATTGGGGTGCAGTCTCTTCAGGCTAGGTCTGTGATGCCTCAGTAAATTTTTACTCAGAAAGTAAAAGACCATCATCTTATCTCTCTTTAGTACCCTCCTCTTCAGACTGGGAGGGACTATCCACTTTCATGGGGACTCTTGCTGCTTGGAAACTTGTCAATGGCACATTTGCTTCAGGATCAATGTGCAGATTCATCTCCTTAGTTGATTTTACTGATTGAGCATTATCTGACATCTCATCTCTCAGTTGGTGTCTCGAAGTCAAGGCAGCACCCCTTCTACCTTTGGGAGGCATTATATTTGAAAATTTACCACAAACCAGAGTATGAGTCCCATGATGTATGTTTCAACAACTGAGTCATACACAAAACAATCAAATAAGAAACACAAAACCACTTAAAGTAAAACACTGAACCAGATGCAGGTCTGCAGGTACGAGGTAAAGGTATGACTTGTAGGATGGTCTACGAGCAGTACTGTAGCCTCATAGTACAAAAGTATCCAAGAAAAATACATTTTTGGAATTAGATACGAGATGTAGGTATGACTCGTGGGCTATCCTAGGAGTCATAATCTTGGCTCATACCTCATTCCAGTAACATTTTGAAAATTCAGTTCAGGTCCATGAGGCCCCCACTATGAGTCATAGTACGTGCTACGAGTCGTAGATGGGTCTCGTGTAGTAAGTCCTAAGGAACAATAGGTTATTGATGCTTTCTACGAAGGGCCATTACAACTCGTAGTGTGACCTACAACTCATAATAGACCCTTATAACAAAAAACAGAAGGCACCAAGGGTGTCTATAATCTTCCCACAAGGACCAAAAATAATTCAAATTAATGAAGCATCGAAACAACAGCAAATCATAAACACATAAAATCATCCTTACAATCGAGACAAATCACCACAATTAATAATTATCCCGCAATGCAATAGGAAACCCTCATGATATTCAAAACATACCCAGGATGAACTAATTTTTAAACTCACCTATATCAACCACAATATAAAGCACATAGGTTCATAGAAGGATATTTCATAGCGGCCAAATTGGAACACCCTAATACCCATAAATTTTAACCCCAACATGATTTTGCAAAATGATCACTCAAGGATCATATATCAAACTTGTATGATCAAAATATCAATCTTTATAACCACCGAGCAAGGGCAAACATATATAATTAAATCATTACAGGGAATTTATCAACTCTAGATCCTACTCTTCATGCCAACAGAATCATTTTTAAATGGTTATCCCTACCATGATCATATAACATTCATTCAAAAACAAATAAAGCAAGATCGTAACATTGGTGTGCCAAATTTAACCAAGAAAACTCACCAGATGAAAAGATGAAGATGTAAAGAGAAGAAAATGTGTCAAAACCCTGATGGAATGCACTTGCTGGGGGATGCTGATAGAAAAATTATTTGGGGTTGAATGGAACAGTAATAAATAGTGTTTGCGGAGTTATGGGGGAAGAAAAACCATTTCAAGGAGGGAAATAAGGAGCCAATAGACATTTAATCCTTTATATTCCAAACTGGGTAATCTTTTAAAAACTAATAGATTAGGTCTATGAGTACTCAACTATGCGTCGTAGGGTGTCCTACCACTTGTATGTCCCGATCTCATAGAAAACCTGACACTTAGATGAATTTATGAATTCATACTTTATCACTACAAACCCCACTTATAAATCGTAGGGTATTCCACGAATCATAAGGTTGGGTCATAGTGTACGTGCTACTTTGATTCCTTACCATTTCCATCTATGAGGCACGACTATGATTTGTAGTGCATACTATGACTCGTAGGCCTGTTCACAAAGGCTGCTTCAAATGTTATTTTCTCCACTCTTTACTTTCTAGTTTGTTCCTGTAACATACAACTCAAGATACATCAATATGCAAAATAATAAAACAGGTCCAAGGCCTTAACACTCCATAGTAAAAGATCAAACTACCATATAACAAGTCAAACAAATAGAAAAGTCTCAAAACAACCCAAAACATAAAAGATACTTCGGTTGCCTCCCAAGAAGTGCCTTGTTTAACATCGTGGCTCGACTATGCCATTATGAGTATTCAGACTTCCCCATGAGTCACATCTTTACTCCTCTGGATTCGTCTTTGATCTCTTTATACAGTCTCAAATCGTGTTGCAAGTTGTTCAACCCTTTCCTGCAGTCTTTATATTGCCATTGTTTGTTAGTCCACCTTGTAGTTAACCTTAATGACATCAAACTTTAGCTCTTCTATAACCTCTTTTTGTTCATTGGCTTTGATATGCACGTGCTCAAGCATATGCTCAATCTATGAGAGTTTATTAATGATACATTGCTAGTGTGGTACTGAGATAATTAGTCACACTGTCTTTTCCAATAGCACTTAAAGTTCCCTTTGATGTACTAGTGGGCAGAACAAGCTATTCTTGAAATGGCTGGTAAACTTGGCTGATGGCAGATAGTTTATTAATGTATTCGGCAATTTCATTCAATGGCTGCCTCAAAAATACCCAACAATATCCTCCAAAAAAGGCATCAATATGTCCTTCTTGTTCAGAGGTTAGCACTCGGTAGAAACTAGCCACCAATATATAATCAGTCAGACGCTGATTCAACTTCATCTCCAGGCACTTTTTATACCGTTCCCACTACCAAAGACTCTCTTGGCACCCATTTAAAATTGCGGATATTATCTTGTAGCTCTTACATGTTGGGCCCCTTATATAAGTTCATGAGGAAGACTCTCTACACCTCCCTCCAGTTGGAACAAACATCTGGTGGGAGAGTTGACCACCATTCCATATCTTCACTCCAGAGGGTCATGGGAAAAGCTTAGAGAGCCATGGCCTCCCAAGCAGGATGTCTTATCCCAAGAACCCCCCCTTATTTTTGACTGAAATGTTGTAAGTGAGTTTAGGGATCTTCATACTCTTGCCCATAGAAAAGGACAAGTCTCTGCAAGGTTTCCAACAAGTCACTTGTGACATAGAGCTTTCATTCGATCATGGTGTCAATCAACCTGTGAATAAACTAAACAATAAAAACAAACAAATAAAGGTAAATACAAGAGAATCTAGAAATTAATACTTAAATTAACTAATAGTGAAATCAAGTCAAGAACCTAACTATATTCCTCGACAACGGCGCCATAATATTTGGTGATGCTCACCCTCCAATAAGAAAGTAGTCGTTGTCAGCAATTAACCTAACCAAAGGTTAGGGTCCAATTGATAGAGAATACATGGCTTGACTATAAAAATTAACTATCAATCATTTCAAGCATCGATAACTAAAACCTCTAAATAGGGGGGTTTGTGATTTAAGAACAAAAGTTAAAGTAAACACTATGCTATTATGCAAAGAAATAGTCAAATTTAGGGACAACTTGCAAAATGTGTTCCCCATGGTTCGTTGATTCGATTACCCTAGAAAACATAACTATAATTGGAAATTCGCATGCAGGATGGTAACATAGGTTCTTCCATCCCTCTTGTGAAGGTGATGATTGAATTTCACCATGGCGCCTGGTCAGAAACCATGGCGTGCCAACTAACAGTTGGCCATTGACCCAGTTAACCTCCCCTTGGTCAGGTTTGGTTGATTAGACGAGAACACATCAATCGAATACTATAATTTACTTCCCTTTTCAGATTCATTACTACCTTGGTTGGGATCGTGCTATTAGGCAGGGTTTGGTGTTTACCACTGCCAAACAACAATCAAAATGAAGGAAAATAAACAATACATGTAAAACCCCAATCATAGAAATGTAATTAATCTAGGTTATCTCAAGTCAACTATCCATGGTTCTAACAACCCTAAGTTGAGGGTGCTTAGCTACTCATGGCTAAGGCTAAACCAACAACAATTCAAATTAAAGACATAGTTGAGAATTTTACCCAAAGCAATAAAGGACAATACCACCACAAGTTGCAAACCACAAGCTTTAATGGATGGAGAGTGAATACAATGTAAGATTTGCAACCCCCAAAAGTGGGTTTCCAAATTAAAAATGAGATTCAACACTAAAATCCTAAATATTCTAGAGAGAATATTCAAAGTCTCTCCAAAGATTCAAGTCTCGGATCTACTATTTTCTACACCCTAACATAAATTATTTATAGTATTTACAAACTTAACCCTAAAAATTATAGAGAAAAGATAGCTAGCAGCAGGTACGTTGCACAGGTATGACTCGTATGGTGGAATCATATTGAATATTTAACGATACATTCTGTACCTTACTAAAAAACCGATCATTGTTTACCAACCATACATTGTCTGACCAAATCCAATTCTCTCTTGATATATTACTCAAAACATCCTTCGAGTCATAGTCATAGTCTTGTATCGGCACTTTGCATTTTGGACTTGACTGTTCTGACCCACTAGTACGAGTAGTAGCTTGGGCTACAACTTGTATGCTTCTCTCGTAGTCTAGGTCTTTAGTTTGTGGTCCAAAATTTTGGTTCTTTATTTCTTGCTACGAGTCCACCTATATGAGTCGTAGTGAGACCTATGACTCATAAAATGCCCTCATAGGGTTGATCTTCACTTAGCAGATTTATGATTTTTTCTTTATGTTTCTTGCTACGAGATCACCCTATGACTTGTAGCTTGAGCTAGGACTCGTAGAAGGCTCGTATGTCCTACACTTCAGCAAAATCTGCAATTTTCTCCCAAAACCATGCCAACCTATCTTTTCTACAATGATAATATAAAAGCACATAAAAATCATAAAAAGTCACATTAAGAACTCACAACATCCCTTGTTTTAGGCATCAAATGTGTTTTATTTTGACAGCACATCATCACCCCCTCAACAAGGTGATTGAGGCATGTCACCCCCTCAACAAGTTGTGGTCTACATGCAACATCATAGATACCTTTCATGAATTCAATATATACATGCAAGTCCTTAATCATCATATACTCACTTGACTTATAAATAATGTAACAGATCATCAACTATATGAGAATCCTTGTCATGACATTTTATCAAACACTTGGCGAGTTCATAATGCTAGTTCAAAATTATGCAATTCAAGAGTGAATAATATGATAAAACTCAATGGAAATCAACTTACCAACATATAGTAAAACCCTCATGTAGGGTACTTTGAAATCTGTCATAAAATCTCATAATAGGTCACAGTTTCATAGCTCAAAACATACATAGTTTCAATAAACGAAACCAATTCATGGTATAAGATTGAAATAGATAGACTTGCATTTCATAAAACCTCAACATAATTTATAATCATAATCCATAATAAGTGATATCCATAGATGATACAACTTGAAAACATGTAATTTTCATAAAAAGAAAGATTGGGCTCCATGGGTGGAAGGACTCAATGAATGAAACCCACATAGCTCAAACTTGAATTTTCTTGCACTGAGCTTTTACAATACATATAGCTTGAAGAGAATCCTTGAGTTCCAATATTAAGCTTGAATTGAAATTTACATGAGATATTTGGTGAAGTCTTGGTGAGGTTTTTGTGAGAATCTTGAGTTATATAGAGTTGAAAAAATGCCTAAGTATGGGTGCTTGCAAGCATAAGTGGACATGGGGCTATAAACCCAGTGCCTTTGGCAGACATAGGAAAATTAAGAAAAAATCAACACTGGGCTGCATCAAGTCCGCGATGCAGATCCAAGGCTAAGACAAAATTTGTATTGCTTCATGTCCTTGGCACGTCACTTCCAGGATACAGATGCTCTCTAGAAATAAAAATGAGAAAAATTTATTTTTTCGCTATAGGTCCTCTAAAATTTGGTTTATACCCATTTTCTACTCAATTTTTTCCCCTGGTCGAGAATATGAAGTCAGATTTTGAGATATATGAAAATTTTGATCATGGGCATTTCTGAAGCACATTTTGGGGCATTTTGCCATCTCTAGCGTACCATGCCTTGTTATTCTTGGCAAACCAATCCAAGATCACCATGATGTCTGGGAACGTTCTGGATATGTATGTTCCTCCAAATGCCACATCGATGATAGACTTAGTCATAAAGTTGCAAGACCTACAAAAAACTGCTTTCAAGTGCTCATCTATGAGATAGTGGTTAGGCCAATGCTTAAGCATCTGCCTGAATCTCCCCCAAGTTTCATATAGTACTTTATTAGGCAATTGCTTATGAGACCCAATCTCATCTTTAATCTTTAACTGTCTTGAGTCAGGGAAGAACATCTCGAAGAAAGCCTTTTTTAACTCTCCTAAAGTGCAGATAGAATCATAGGGAAGCTCATTCAACCACTTTGTCACCTCACCAGAAAGAGACAACTGGAATAGCCTCAATTGGAGTGCAAATTTCGGATGATTGGTATGTTGCCAAGAAGTTTAGGACATGTTAATTTGCGTCCTTAGTTGCTGCTTCACTGAACAACCCTTTCAATTGTAGGATTTGCAGCATAGTGCTAGTGATGGTGAGATTGACACCCGTAAGCATTGGGGGAAGCGCTATTGCTCCAGTGGTCCCAGTACCTTCATCAACTTCATTTACTGCTTGGGGTTGCTGGGGAACCTAAGGTCTCAAAACAGGTTGATGATATAGGGGTGGCACAGGTGGCACCTGTCGAAGTGGTGTCGCTCCATTACCAACGAGTTCATCCTCACCTAGATCGTCATTAGCCCCGTCTGCAAGGTTCACTGCCAACTCTCTCTACCTTGTCGTATCATATTCCTGGGCATTCATTTTTCAGATTGACATGGTTAACTCGGGGTCGTAGGGAATAAGAGCTTCACCATTACTTCGAATATTTGGCATGTAACACTGGTTTCCTACAAAGAACAAAAATAAGAAATACAAGTAAAATTAGGGACTAGTATTACATACTGAAAGTAGTAACTAATAGATTATTACTTCACCATATTCCCCGACAACCGTGCCGAAATTTCATATGCCCAAATTTACTCTCCAAGGGGAAGAGTAAAGTGGTCGTTGATCAAATATAGAACTCAACAAGAGTTGAGGTCGATCCCACAGGGAATGCATGAGAATTAATCTATTAGCACCTTTTTCAGATGTAATATCTATTCCCAAACAAAGTGCATAAAGTAAATGGGGTTTATTTTTGGTTTTTTTGCCAACTAAGTTACTAAAATGAAGCAATGAAAAGATGTAATGACTACTAGATTTCTAATAATTAATGCTAAGATTTGATTGTGATCCATATGACGTCCAATACGATAGCCAAATTTGTGTAGTGAAACCATTAATAATTACATATATAAGGTCAAGAAGTTATGGAACACCCTAATTAACCTTTCGGTCTTTCTTAGATGCATTTTATTCATCACCTTCTGGTCTTAGAATATATTCTTTTTAACCATTGTTATGAACCCCACAATACTCTCACCTTCCAATCTCAAGTACTTAGACTAGGTTAAAAACCTCAAATTTTTGTCACAGAATTCTTTTCCTAATCTGTACATCCCTTCTAGGCATGTAACAAATACAGGCTTACCCTAATGCGTTGAATCATTAAGGAAGAAGTTAACACGAAGAATACTACAATATATATGATAATCAATCCCGAGATTCACCAAAATTTGTCTATCTTATTGATCTGTCATGGTTCCCACAACCCTAGTTGTGGTTTAGCCTAGTATATTCAAGATAAATAGCACACAACAATATAAAGAATTCATGATGAGAAACTTACTATTGATTAATAATGAATCCATAGATTACAATCTCAAAAGAGATGATTGCGATCTAAGAATTCAATGGAAATAAACTCAAATTAGTGTTTTGTAGTCGTTCTCTCTCTCTAGTAGTAAAAAGACAAATAAAAATAGAATAAATATAGTATATGTATTCAAGGAAAAACCTAATCCAACTTAAAATAGGAAAATAGGCATCGACATGGGTAAGAGGCACTACACGGCCCGTGAGGCTTCAAACAGGTTGTGAAATGGTCCATAAGTCAATACTTGGTCTTCACTTCATGCCATCTCCTCACATGCAATGACAGAACTTGTTTGAGGGTTCACGAAGCGTGAAATGTCCTGTAACCCTTCCCTCAACAAATTTCATTGCTGATAGTTCACTATTTAGTATCATAGCCCGTGTCATGATTTGTGGTTGGACACATGGCTCATGATAAGCCCCATGTCTCTCCACTTGCATGATTTTTCTCTTTTTCGATGGTGATCCCTTAGCTTCATGTCAACTTGATGCTGTATGACATACTTTGTGTCGATGTCCACGACCTATGAGAGGGACCATGAGACGTTCCTTGGTCTATTTCTGCTCCAGGTCCTATGTAATGCCTTCAGCTCATGTTCATCACGCCAAGTGTAAGGACAAGGTAGGCCTCACGGCGCATGAAGTGACACACGATTTGTGAAGACACCCATGGTCCTTCACTTGGTTCCATTCCTACCTACTTTGCCTAGGCTAAGTCACATGCTCTCCCACAGTTAGTGTGATGTCACACGGGTCATGGAGGACTCCATATACCAAAACTTATGTTCTTTTTTTCATGTATTTTGCTGTAATTCATCTATTGCTCTATGCCTTTCCATTTTTCTTAAAAATAACAAAAACACACATAAAAAAACAACTTTGCTTGGGAACGCACAAAAATCCATTGTTTGAAGCATTATAGGAGTGTTATTTCTATAACTCATCACACAAAAAAACTACAATGTCAAGACCCAAGCCTAGGGCCTAGATGTGACATGACGAATGGGGAACCCAAAAGGACCCTAATCAAGCCTCTTGACATATCATTACATATCTTTGGTCGCAGAAGCAATAAAATAATAACGATAGATAGAAAAATAGGACATTCGAGGCTAAGGGACATCTTTCATATCATAAACATCAAAGAGTCAAGAGAGTCAAAGCTCATAGCATCATTACATAACTTGTCCAATAACACCTGTATACATAGAACTTAGCAGGGACCAACATAAGCAACCGGGCTCACCCAAAGAGTCAAAGCATATAACAACAGGAAAGATAGTCTTTATACATTGCATAAAATAAAAGATATTGTCCTCGAAATTGAGGACTCACCAACTTGCTTTGTAGAGATAATACTAGCCACGGGGAGGATGAGGATGATCGTGAGGAGCTTTAATTCTAATGTGGTAAATCATGTAGGCATAGAGTTTGTTAGTACATTTGAATGTCCTAAGTATGTAGGATGCAATGTAACAAGAGATAGGCAACATAATCGAAATGCAGAATTAGGCAATAAATGAGCATATAGCAATATGGCGTGTATGAGTAATGCTTGAAGTAAAACTTGCTTACATAGAACATATTACATATGTAGTAAGAGACCAATATTATGATAGTGGTCACACCCCGCCATCCATGGTGATTGAGGTATCAACCCCTCAATTAGTTAATGGTGGTCACACCTCCCCATCCATGGTTATGAGGTGTCAACCCCACCATTAGTTAATGGTGGTCTCACCGCGCCATCCATGGTTATTGAGGTATCAACTTCTTAATTGGTTGATGGTGGTCTCACCTCACCAGCCATGGTGATTGAGGTATCAACCGCTCAATTGGTTGATGGTGGTCTCACCCTACCATCCATCGTGATTGAGGTATCAACCCTCGATTGGTTGATGATGGTCTCACCCTGCTATCCATGGTGATTGAGGTCTAGCACCCCCTCAACTAGTTATGGTCAACTTGTAACACTATAGATACTTTTCATCAAATCAACTCATATATACCTTGCTTTCATCATCATAAAGTCATACAAGTCATAGGTCATGCAATAGATCATGAATGGCTCAAGAACCATAAACTGGGCATTTTACCAAACACTTGATAGGTGTGTAATGCTAGTGTAAGACCATGCAATTAAAGAGTGAAATCATGCATGACATCATAAAGTAAATCAACCCACCAACACTTAGTAATACCACTTTGAAAAATACATTGAAATCCCTCATTAAAACTCATCATAGATATTAGATTCATAGCTCAAAATATGCATAAATAGTCACACTATAATAAAACCCCAACATAGTTTATAGTCAAATTAATAATAGGAGACACATAAGTAAAATCAACTTAGAAACATGTAATTTAGGTAAAAAGGAAGCTTGGGCACCATGGGTGAAGGGTCCCATTGGTTCAAACCCACATTCCTTAACTTTGGAGAATTTCTTAATGAAGATTGAGATGAGAACTTCAAGCTTGACTGAATCGCTTATGATCCAGAAAGAGCTTTGGCAATTGAATTTTTGATGAAATATTTGTCTAAGTGTTTGAGAGAGTATTGGAGAATGTGTTGTATGATATGAAGGTTAAATATAGCTAACTATTGTTATTTTCACGCATGGGAAGACTTAGGCCCCAGACCCAAAAGCCTTGGACCAAGATAAAATAACTGGGCAAAAATAATATTGGGGCGTGCCCAAGGCGCAGTGCTCCAAGGGTGCGAACCCTTTTTTAGATTACATTTTTTGGAAAATTGAAATTGTGCTTTAGTCACTTTAAAATTAGGGTTAGACCTATTATCGACTCAATTTTTCCCCTTGATCAAGAATATTAAGTCAAATTTTTGATATCACGCACTAATTTTGAGGTATATGAAAATTACAATTTGGGGCACTTTCCAAGACATTTTCGGGCACTTTTTGGGGTAGTTTCAATACCTCCCCCTGGGAACATTCATCCCCAAATGTCAAAGAAGTGTACATAAGAAAAGTAATCATGAAGAAATCTGCCCCAACAAGAATTCAATAATACAGTTAAATATCATTTCAAAAATCTCAACGTAGTGGAGACTCTCATGATCCGTAAACACATTAATATGCAGCCCATACATATATTGATTCCAAATTTTCAAGGAAAATACCGTGGGGACAAATTCAAGATCATGGTAGGATAATTAATTTTATCCACTTTGAGTTGCCTAGAAGCATAAGGTATCATCTTACCATTTTGCATCAAAACATAATCCAAACCAATACGAAGTAGTACTTTAAGCTTGAGTAGAATGGAAGAGATAGAGATATCACTTTTGAATGTCCCATGTTGCACTTTCGACTTGTTGATACCTCCAAAGGACTTTAACGGAAGCCATATCCTTGTTCCTCAATCTCTACACTTGTCTACCCAAGATCTTTACTGGAACTTCTTCATAAGTCAAGTTACCTTCAACAAAATGCACAACATCTAATGGGACAATAGCATTCGGGTCACCCACACATTTCCTCAACATAGATACATGAAAGACCAGATGAACCAAGTCATTTTCACTAGGCAACTCCAACTCATAGTCCACCTTACAAATCCTCCACAACACCCTATAAGGATCCACATATCTTTGGCTCTATTTACCCTTTTACCAAAAATAAACCATACCCTTCATGGGTGAAACCTGCAAATAAACCTAATCACTAACCTTAAATTCAAGATCCCTTCTCCATACATCAGCATAAGACTTGTGACGACTTTGGGCTATTTTTAACCTTTCTCTAACCAACCTTACCTTCTCCATAGACTCTATGATCAGATCCAGACCTAACGAAGACATTTCTCCCACTTCGAACCACCCAACCGGTGGTCTACAATGCCTACCAAAGAGGGCCACAAAAGAAGGCACACCAATGCTATAATGATATCTATTATTATAAGCAAACTCAATCAATGGAAGATGATCATCCCAACAACCCTTAAAATCTAATACACAAGCCCTAAGCATAGCCTCAAGAGTTCGAATATTTCTTTCGGCTTGGCCATTCGTTTATGGGTAAAGGTCGTACTAAGCTTAAACTTGGTACCAGGACCACTTTGGAAGGACCTCCTAAAATATAAAGTAAATTGGGTACCACATTCCGATATGATAGAAAAGGGCGCCCCAAGCAGTCTAACCAACTCATAAATGTACAATTTAGCATAGTCTTCGGCCTCATAAGTAGTCTTAACTGGTATAAAATGAGCTGACTTTTTCATCCTGTGAACCACAAACAAAATAGAATCAAAACCCTTTTAGTTAAAGGCAACTCAACCACAAAATCTGTGTTAATTTCCTCCCACTTCCAAGTAGGGATCTCTATGTCTTGGGTTAGGCCACCTGGACTTTGGTGTTCAACTTTGACTTGTTAGGAAATATGAAACCTAGTAAAAATTTGTCAATGTTTTTCTTCATAGCTTTCCACCAAAACGCATCCCTCAAATATCTATACATCTTGGTAGAATTAGGGTCGATAGAATAGGAAGAATTATGAGCCTTATCAAGAATCTTCTCTCTTAACTCATCAACACAAGGCACACATAACCTACCTTGGCACCTAAGGGCACCATTCCTCCTTAGGAGAAAACTTCCACCTTGCTATCACTCACCAAACCCTTCAATTCTAATAAGGAGAGATTAAGATCTTGCTTTTCTTTTACCTCATCAACCAACGAAGATTTTGAACCATCAATAACCATAATACCACCATTATCAACCTTTTCCAACCTAACTCCTAATCTAGTCTACCGATGGACCTCTCTATCCACCTCTTTCACACTACCATCAACATGGGCTAGGCTAACCATAGACATCCTTCTCAAAGCATCTGCCATAAAATTAGCCTTATCGAGATGATAATGCATACTCATATTAATCCTTAAGAAGTTCTAATCACCTTCTTTGTCTCAAGTTGAGATGTCTTTGAGCAAACAAATATTGGAGACTCTCATGATCCGTAAACACATTAATATGCAGCCCATACATATATTGATTCCAAATTTTCAAGGAAAATACCGTGGGGACAAATTCAAGATCATGGTAGGATAATTAATTTTATCCACTTTGAGTTGCCTAGAAGCATAAGGTATCATCTTACCATTTTGCATCAAAACATAATCCAAACCAATACGGGAAGCATTACAATATACAACAAATCTGTCCAACTCTTCCGGTAGAGAGATAAGAGTGGACACAAGATTATCTTTCAAAGTTTGGAAATGAAACAACCCCAAAAAGTGCCCAAGAAAGTGCCTCAGAAGTGTCCAGAATCATAATTTCTATATATCTCAAAACCATGCGCGATATCAAAAATCTAACTTCATATTCTTGATTAGGGGGTCAAGTTGAGTGGGGAATATGTCTAACCCTGATTTTAGAGCAAACAATTATCAATTTCATTTTTCTTAATTTTTCTTATCCAAAATTGATCCACGATAGTGCCACAATGTGCAGCTATCACGGACATGTGTTAATTTTGCCTCCACGAAAGGTTCGCATCACAGACTAGACTTGAACTTGTGTATTTTATTGCCAGTGATTTTTATCTCAGTCCAAGGTTTTTGGGTATTGAGCCTAAGTATTCCCATGCATGAAAATACCTATACATAACCATATTTCACTCTCATATCACACAAGACATTCCCCAATACTCATTCAAACACTTAGACAAATATGTCACTCTTAATTTCAAGTCTCAACTCGTCCGGACCTTAAGGTTCTCATTGAAGCTTTAAGTCACCATTTCTAATCTTTTTCAAGGATTCTCCAAATTCAACAAACCGGAGCACCATTTGATCATCCCCCTTCTCTACATGGCTAATACGATATTTCTCAAGCTTATGGGTGAGTCCTCCATTCTAGGAGGTTATTCTATGTTCTTATGCTATGTATTGTTATTTTCTTTCTTTATTGTATACTTTAACTATAAGGGTGAGCCCGGTTGCTTATCTTGGCACCCACCATTATCTATGTAGTATTGGTGTTGTCAGACAAGTTATGTATCTATGCTATGACCATTGACTCTCTTGTTTCTTGATATGTATGATATGAAAGTTTCCCTGTAGTCCCTTTGCCCTTATATCTAATATTTTATGTTATTTACTTGCTTTTGCAACCAAGGATGTGTTATGATATGTTAAGAAGCTTGTTTGGCGTCCCTTCGGGTCTCCCATCCGCCATGTCATGTCTAAGCCTTAGGCTTGGGTCATGAAAAACTTGCTATTAGAGCACTAGGTCGTTAGATCCTTGGAGTCTAACACACCCTATGGATTAGAGTCTTATTCATTGTTGTATTGTGCAACATAACTATGAGTAAGAGGTTATGACACATTTTAGAAAATGTTTCCCTTCTTCATGTTCTAAGTCATGCCATACAGTTAAAGTATAGTTTTCCCCCTAACGATTATTAATTACTATGTTATGTCATGCCTAATATATGAGGAAGAAGAGCCTGCACACCTGAGAAGCAACCAGCTCATGGAGAGTTTAATAGGTGTGAGGTTAGAAGATAAGGTGGAGTTGGCGACTTACCAACTCAAAGGAGTGGCACAAATATGGTACAATCAATGGAAAGAGGAGAAGGGAGTCAATAATGTGGTGCTTTGGAGGAGTTCAAGATGGCTTTCCTTAATCGATTCTTCTCTCTTGATCTTAGATAAGCCAAACTGGTGGAGTTTTTGAATTTGAAACAAGGATCTATGCTTGTGAAGGAGTATGCCCTTAAGTTTAACCAACTTTCAAAATATGCTCCACACTTGGTTGTAGACTCAAGGCCTAGAATGAACAAGTTAGTGATGGGTATGTCCTACTTGGTGAGTGAAAAATACTGATCCGCTATGTTGATTAGTGATATGGAGTTGTCCTGTTTCATGACTTACGACGAACAAATGAAGGAGGAGAAATTGAGGAAGAAAAGGGGTCATGAGGCCAAGAGGGCCCATTTTGAGGGAAAGTTCCAAGGTCGCAAGGGTGGCCAGTTCCACCAAGGCCAAGGGTCTTCTTATGCTTCTAATAAGAGGATTACCAATGACTTCCCAAGGGTCTAAGGGTTGGTATTGTGGTTGCTAATGATATGTGTCCAAGATATGCTAAGGGTGATAAGGTCTTATGTTTGAGATACACTAACGCATGTTATGGTTGTGCGTAAGTAGGTGATAAAAAGGTTAATTTCCCTCAGGATCATAACAAGGGTAAGGATGTTCGTCCTCAAGGGCGGGGTACCAATATGGTTCCTTTGGGTAGAGGTGGTCAACAAGGTGATGCCCTTAGGAATAATTAGTTTTATGTTTTACATTGGAGGTAAGGGGTTGATGAGGTTCCCGATA
>DF357367.1:79856-101897 GCA_000787875.1 Solanum virginianum | reverse complement strand
CCGAAGGGACCCCAAGCAAGCCTCTTAACATATCATTACATATCCTTGGTCACGAAAGTGATAATATACAATAAGAAATGGTAAATGGGGACAAACGGGGCTAAGGTACAACCTTCATATCATGAACATCAAGAAATAAAAGAGTCAACACTCATAGTATAGATAGATATAATGTCCAATAGCACCTCTATAACATAGATAAGAGTGAGAGCTAAGACAAACAACTAGGCTCACCCTCATAGTTAATGCATAAATAAAATAAAGATAGTCTTAGAACATAGCAAAAGATCATAAACACCATCCCCATAATGGAGGAAATACCAACAAGATTGGGAGAAATTGTACTAGCCACGTGGAGGAGGATGCTCATTTAGGGCTCTGGTTCCTACATGATGACATCATTTAGGCATAGAGTATGTGTTAGTATGTTTGAATATACTAAGTATATATGATGCAATGCAACAAGAGATAAGTAACAAAATGAAAATGCATAATCATAGGCAATGATTAGCGTATAGCAATATGGCATGTATGAATGATACTTAAAATAAAATCATGCTTACATAGAACATAATACGAGTGTAAGGAGTGACCATTATTAATGCAATCCAATGCCTACCAACTCCTTGGAGAGGCGCATGAGCTACAAACCTCTTCATGAGGTTGATGAGGTACAAACCCCTCAACAAGGTTGATAGGGTAAAAAACCCCCAACAAGGTTGAACAGGCCTGCCACCTCCTGAGTGAGGCGATCGAGGTACAAACCCCTCAACAATGTTACCAGGCCTAAAACCTCCCGAGTGAGGCTTGGTCATCCCCAGTACTATTAAGATAATATTATACATATATACATTCCTTTGATCATCATATACATACATTCCTTTCATCATTATATATTCATTCAACTCATAACATATGCATTGGACCTTTAATTCATTAGAAATCATAACTGGATATTTTATCAAACACTTGGCGGGTGTGTAGTGCTAGTGTAAAACCATGCAATTTTGAGATAAAATCATGTAAGGAAATCTAATGTAAAACCATCAATTAATAAGTGGTAACACCCTCAAGCAATATACATCAAAATCCTTCATCAAATCTTATAATAGATCTTGGTTTCATAGATCAAAACATGTTAAAACAGTCACAATTTCATAAATCCCAACATGGTGTTTGACACATTAGTAAATCAACTTTAAATCATGCAATATTAGGTAAAAGGAATCTTGGGCATTATGGGTGAAAGGAACCTATGAAAGGAAGTCACATACCTTAGATTTGGAGAATTGCTTGATGAAGATTGGAGATGGAGACTTGAAGCTTGAATGAGAACCTGAAGATCCCGATGAGTTTTGACACTTGAATATAGGAGTAAAATATTTGGCTAACTGTTTGAATGAGTACTACAAAATGATTAGAATGATATGAGGGTGAAATTTGACTAAGTATAGTTATTTTTACAATTGGGAACACTTAGGCCCAAGACTCTAAAGCCTTGGACCAGACTTGAAAAACTAAAAAAATATAATATCGTGGTGCACCATTGGCGCATCGCGCCAGGGGCGAAAAAACCTGTAATTTTCAAATTTTGATACGGTTGCTTTTAAATTGGGGTTAGATCCATTTTTTACTAAATTTGACCCCCCGATCAATAATATGAAGTTGGATTTTTGATATCACACACAGATTATTTGATATATAGAAATAATGATTTTGGGTACTTCGAAGGCACATTTTTGGGCATATTTTGGGGTTGTTTTAGATAGTAACCCGCTAAGCCAAAGAAGCTTCTAATATCCAATGAATTCAAAGGTCTAGACCAATTTCTAATCACTTCTATTTCTTAGGATCCACCTTTATACCATCCCCCGACACCACATGACCTAGAAAGGAAACCTCTTTCAACAAAAATTCATACTTCTCATACTTAGTATACAACTTCTCTTCCCTCAATTTTTGAAGCACCACCCTCAAATGACCCACATACTCCTCCTCACCATGAGAGTAGATCAAGATATCATCAATGAAAACCACAACAAACAAATCAAGGTAGGGTTTAAAGACCCTATTCATAAGATCCATGAATATAGTTAGTGCATTGGTCAACCCTAAAGACAAAACCACAAACTCATAATACCCATACCCAGTCCGAAAGGATGTCTTGGGAATGTCACACTCCCTCACCTTCACTTGATAGTACCCGGACCGAAGATCAATCTTAGAGAAGTGACTAGCCCCTTGAAGTTTGTCAAATAAATCATCAATCCTTGGTAGAGGATACTTATTATTTATGATAACCCTATTAAGTTATTGGTAGTCAATACACATTCTAAGGGACCCATCTTTCTTCTTTACAAACAATACCGGTGCACCCCAAGGTGATTAGTTAGGCCTACTAAAACATTTCTCCAACAAATCCCTCAATTGCTTCTTCAACTCCTTTAACTCCACCGTGGCAATATGATAAGGGGAAAAAGAAATGGGTTGAGTGTCTAGAGGGAGGTCTATATCAAAGTCTATTTCCCTTTCACAAAAAATGGGAAGGTCATTTGGGAAGACATCAAGGAAGTCATTTACCACCGGAACCAACTCTATAGGAAGGACTTTGGACTCAACCTCCCTAACCCTCACTAGATGATAGATACACCCTTTAGAGATCAATTTTTGGGCTTTAATGCAAGAGATAAACTTACCCTTAACCACAACATCATGATCCTCCCACTGAAGGACCGGTTCATTTGGTAATTGGTACTTGACTCTACGGGTTTTACAATCAATAGAGGCATAATATGAAGGCAACCAAACCATCCCAAGAATGACATCCAAATCTACCATATCTAATTCAATAAGATCACAATACCATTTTTTATGCAAAATACAAATGGGACTATTTCTATAGACCTTTCTAGCAATAATAGATACACCACTAGGAGTAGACACCTCAAAAGACTCACACAATAATTCGAGCTCAACATGAAACATTTTGGTAACAAAAGGAGTCACAAAAGAAAGAGTGGTATCAAGGTCTATCAATGCATACACATCAAAATCAAAGACTTTTAACTTACTATTGATGATATTGGGCACCTCATCAACCCCTTCTCTCCCTTGGAGTGCATAGAATCGATTGTGCCTTGGGGTACCACCTTATTGGCCTCCTCTCCCCAAAGGAACTGCCTTAGCACTTAAGCCTTGTGGATGGACATCTTTATCTTGTATTGATTCCAAGGATAATCAACCTTCTTGTGCCCACTTCCCCAAAACTATAGCAAGCATTAGTATCCCTCAAACATAGGCCATCATGGCCTCTACCATATCTTGGGCACATAGGTCTAGGCACCACACCACCACCTTAGGTAGTCATTAGCAAATCTCCTACTAGGAACATGAGAAGACCCTTAGCCTTGGTGAAATCGGCCACCCTTGGGACCTTGGAACTTACCATAAAAATGGGCCCTCTTAGCCTCATTATTCCTCCTCTTTTTCAACTTCTACCAATCCAATTGTTTAGCATAAGCCATTAGGCAGGACAAGTCTATGTCACCAATGAACATAGTGGAATGACATTCCTCATTCACCAAATTGGAGACACCCATCACAAACTTATCATTTTAGACCTCGAGTTGGCACCCAAATGTGGAGCATATTTATAAAGTTGGTTGAACTTGAGGGCATACTCCCTCACACTCATAGATCTTTGCTTCAAATTCATGAACTACATCATTTTGGCCTCCCTAAGATCAAGGGGGAGGAACCGGTTGAGAAATGCTGCCTGAAACTCCTCCTAAAGAATCATATGGTTGATCCCCTTCTCCTCCTTCCATTGAGTATTCCATATTTGAGCCACCCCCTTGAGTTGGTAAGCTACCAACTCTGCCTTCTCTTCTGATCTCACACACATAATACCCAACACTCTGTACACCTCATCAACAAATTTTTAAGGTTCTTCATCCACTTTAGACCTATAAAACTCTGGTGGATTCATCCCCATAAAGTCCCTCACCCGAGATGCCGAAGTAGGAGCATGAGGGGCTTGGGCCCCTTGATTGCCTTGGTTAGCCGCAAATTGAGCTAGCATGGTTAGAGCTTTATAGAGCTCTCCATAAGTCGGTTGTTCCTCGGGTGTGCAGGCTATTCTTCCTCTTGTGCTCGGCATGATTTACAAAGCAAAGAACAATCATTACGAGGAAAAACCTTACCTTAACTTCTTGTCACGACCAAAGCCTAGGGTCGAGATGTCACAAGGTGCATGGTAAACCCAAAGGGACCCCAAGCAAGCCTCTTAAAATATAATCACACATCCTTGGTTGCGGAAGAAATAAATTAACAATGAGAGATAAAAAATAGGGATAATCGGGGCTAAGGGATATCTTTCATAGCATAAAACATCATAGAGTCAAGAGGGTCAAGGCTCATAGCATCAATACATATCTTGTCCAAGAACACCAATAAACATAAAACTTAGTAGGGGCCAAGATAAGCAACTCAGGCTCACCCTCAGAGTCAAACATACAATAAATTGAAAGAAAGTCTTTATACATAGCATAAGATAAAGACATTGTCCCCAAAGTTGAGGACTCACCACTAGCTTTGTATAGAAATCGAACTAGCCAAGTGGTGGAGGAGGATGATCAAATGGAGCTTTGGTTCATATATGATGACATCGTATAAGAATAAAATATACATTATAACATTTGGATGTACTAAGTATGTATGATGCAATGTAATAAATGATAGGAATCATAATCAAAATACGTAATTATAAGGAATGGATATGCAAAATAATAATATGGCATGTATGATTAAAGTTTGAAGTAAAACATGCTTATGTAGAACAATTTACATGTGTAGGAAGAGACCATTATTAGTAACCAAGGCCTACCACCATCTTGGCGAGGTGATTAAGGTACAAACCCCTCAATATGGTTGCATGGGCCTACTACCTCCTGTGTGAGACAACTGAGGTAACAAACCCCCCAGCATGGTTGTATAGGCCTACTACCTCCCAAGCGAGGAAATTGGGATACAAACCCCCCAATATGGTTGCATGGGCCTACTACTTCTAAGTGAGGCAACTGAGGTACAAACCCCCAACATGGTTGCACAGGCCTACTACCTCTCGCGCTAGGCAATTGAGGTACATCCCCCCCAATATTGTAGTTCGGGCCTAGTCCCTCCCTAATGAAGTAATAGATTAAATTCCAACACTATAGATATTTTTAATGAAATCAACACATTTACACCATCCTTTCATCATCATAAAGTCATAAAAATTATAGGTTATGAAATAGAATATCAATGGTTCAAGAACCCTAACCGAGACATTTTATCAAACATTTGTTGGGTGTGTATTACTTGTGTAAAACCATGAAATTAAAGATTGAAATCATCCATATAAGGAATGGATATGCAAAATAACAATATGGCATGTATGATTAAAGTTTGAAGTAAAACATGCTTATGTAGAACAATTTACATGTGTAGGAAGAGACCATTATTAGTAACCAAGGCCTACCACCACCTTGGTGAGGTGATTAAGGTACAAACCCCTCAATATGGTTGCATGGGCCTACTATTTCCTGTGTGAGACAACTGAGGTAACAAACCCCCCAGCATGGTTGTATGGGCCTACTACCTCCCAAGCGAGGAAATTGGGATACAAACCCCCCAATATGGTTGCATGGGCCTACTACTTCTAAGTGAGGCAACTGAGGTACAAACCCCCAACATGGTTGCACAGGCCTACTACCTCTCGCGCTAGGCAATTGAGGTACATACCCCCCAATATTGTAGTTCGGGCCTAGTACCTCCCTAATGAAGTAATAGATTAAATTCCAACACTATAGATATTTTTAATGAAATTAACACATTTACACCATCCTTTCAACATCATAAAGTTATAGAAGTTATAGGTTATGAAATAGAATATCAATGGTTCAAGAACCCTAACCGAGACATTTTATCAAACATTTGTTGGGTGTGTATTACTTGTGTAAAACCATGCAATTAAAGATTGAAATCATGCAAGAAATGTTGAAGTAAATCATCCCACCAACACTTGGTAACATCATCATACATTATTCATCAAAACCCTTCATCAAATATCAAGATAGATCCTAGTTTCGTAGCTCAAAACATGCTAAAATAGTCACACTTTTACAAAACCCCAACATAGTTCAAGTCAAATTCATAATAGAAAACCCATAAGTAAAATCAAGTTAGAAACATGAAATTTTGTAAAAAGGAACCTTAGGCACAATGGTTGGAAGGACCCAACGGTTAAAATCCACATACTATGACTTAGGAGAATCCTTGAAAAAGATTGGAAATGGAGACTTGAAGCTTGAATGAAAACCTTAAGATCCGAATTTAGTTTTTGGACTTGAGTTTAGGGTGAAATATTTTTCTAAGTGTTTGAGAGAGTATTGTGAAGTGTCTTGTATGATATGAAGGTGAAATATGGATATGTGTAGGTGTTTTTACGCATGGGAAACATAGACCCAAGACACAAAAGCCTTGGACCAAGATAAAAATCACTGGCAACAAAACACACAGGTTCGCGTCTCGTCTGCAACACAGACCTATCGCTAAGGACAAATTTATATAGGTCTATGACGATCGCGCCTCTCGGCACCATCGCGGATTGATTCTTAAAATTGAAACTTTGTGAAAATGAAATTGCGATTCCTTTGCTCTAAAATTGGGGTTAGACCCATTTCCTACTTAATTTTTCCCCTTGATCACGAATATGAAGTTGGATTTTCGATATCATGCATGAATTTTGAGATATAAGGAAATTATGTTTTTGAGCACTTCCATGACACATTTTTGGGCACTTTTGGGGGTCCTTTCAATATCTCCCCCATGGAAGTATTCATCTCCGAATGTCAAAGAAATGTATATGAGAAGTGTAATCGTGAAGAAATCAGCCCCAACAAGAATGCATCAATACCCTTAAAACACCATTTTATAAATATCAACATAAGTGTAAAAATCACCATGAACTTTGTTAATATAAGTATGAATGCATGCAGATGACTTAGGGGCTGAAACATGAGATATGTAATCGCATAGGAGACTTAGAATTAGTACCTTAGGCTTGAGTAGAATGTAATAAATAAGGATATCTCTTTTGCATGTCCATTTTAGCCTCCCAAATAGCACTTTCGACTTGTTGATTCCTCCAAGAGTAGAATGGAAGAGATAAGGATATCATTTTTGCATGTCCGCTTCGACCTTCCATGTAGCACTTTCGACTTGTTGATTTCTCCAAACGAACTTAATGGAAGCAACATCCTTGTTCCTCAACCTCTTCACCTGTCTAAGATCTCTACTAGAACCTCCTCATATGTCAAGTTGTCTTCAACAACACACAGAACATCCAATGGATCAACAACATTTGGATCACCCACATATTTCCTCAATATAGACACATGGAAGACTGGATGAATCAAATCCATTTCTCTAGGAAACTCCAACTCATAGGACACCTTACCAATCCTCCTCATCTGCCTATAAGGATCCATAAATCTTGGACTTAATTTACCCTTCTTACCAAAATGAATCACACCCTTTATGGGTGACACCTTCAAATAAACCCAATCACTAACTTTATATTCAAGCTCCTTCTCTTCACATCAGCATAGGAATTTTGGCAACTTTGGGCTATTTTCAACCTTTCTCTAATCAACCTTATCTTGTCCATAGCATCCATAACCAGATCCTGACCCAACAAAGCCATTTCACCCACTTCAAACCACCCAATCAGTGATCTACAACATCTACTATAGAGGGCCTCAAAAGGAGCCATACTAATGCTAGAATGATAGCTATTGTTGTAAGAAAACTCAATAATGGAAGATGATCATCCCAACTACACTTAAACTTTAAAATACAATCCCTAAGCATATCCTCAAGAGTTTTGATAGCTCTTTCAGCTTGGCCATTCGTTTGATGGTGAAAGGTTGTACTAAGTTTTACCTTAGTTCCAAGACCTCTTTGAAAGGACCCCCAAAAGTGTGAAGTGAATTCTTCCTCATGATCCGATATGATAGACAAGGGCACCCTATGCAATCTAACCAACTCATGATGTAAAATTTAGAATAGTCTTCGGCCTCATAAATAGTTTTAATCGGTAGGAAAGAAGCCAACTTTATCATCTATTAACCACAACCGAAATAGAATCAAAACGCTTTCTAGTCTTAGGCAACCTAACCACAAAGTCCATGCTGATTTCCTCTAACTTCTAAATAGGGATCTCTATGTCTTGGGTTTGGCCACCCCGCCATTGGTATTCGACTTTGACTTGTTGGCAACTATGACAACCGGATACAAATTTGGCAATGTCATTTTTCATACCTCCCACCAGAATACATCTCTCAAATCTCTATACATCTTGGTAGAACTAGGGTGGATATAATAGGAAGAATTATGATCTCAAAGCATCCGCCACCACATTAGCCAATGAATACTCATATCATAGTCCTTAAGAAGTTTTAACCAACTTAGCAAGGTTAAAATGCGAGGTTTATCATAGTCCTTAAAAAGCAAAAACCATGTTAGCCATTTCAAGATCATGAGTGGGATAGTTCTTATCATACACATTGAGTTGCCTAGAAGCATAAGCTATCACTTTATCTTTTTACATCAACACACAACCCAAACAAATCCAAGAGGCATCACAATACACAATAAATCCTTCTAACCCTTCCAATAGGGACAAGATAGAAGTGGGGACAAGTTTATCCTTCAAGGTTTGGAAACTTCTTTCACACTCATCAGTCCACACAAACATAGCCTTATTTTGAGTCAACATAGTCATGGGAAATGTAATAGAAGAAAACGCAATCGCCAACCTCCGATAGTAACCTGCTAAGCCCAAGAAGCTTCTAATGTCCGATTGTGTCTATGGTCTAGGCCAATTTCTAATCACATCCATCTTTTTAGGCTCCACCTTAATACCATACCTCGACACCACATGACCTTGAAAGGCAACCTCTTTCAACCAAAATTCACACTTCTCAAATTTAGCATACATCTTCTCCTCCCTCAATCTTTGTAGCACTACCCTTAAATGAGCCATATGCTCCTCCTCACTATGAGAATAGATCAATATATCATCAATCAAGACCACAACGAACAAATTAAGGTATGGTTTAAAGACCCTATTCATAAGATCTACGAAGATATCCGGTGTATTGGTCAACCCAAAAGACATAACCATAAATTCATAATGCCCATACCTGGTTTGAAAGGTCATCTTGGGAATGTGACACTCCCTCACCTTCACTTGATGATATCCGGATTGTAGATCAATCTTAGAAAAGTGACTAGCTTCTTAAAGTTGGTCAAACAAATTGTCAATCCTTGGTAGAGGATACTTATTCTTTATAGTGACACTATTGAGTTACCGGTAGTCAATACATATTCTAAAAGACCTATCCTTCTTCTTCACAAACAATACCTGTGCACCCCAATGTGATTGGCTAGGTCTAATAAAACCCTTCTTTAACAAATCCCTCAATTGCTCTTTCGACTCCGCCGGGGTCATACGGTAAAGGAAAATATAAATGGGTTAAGTATCGGGGAGGAGGTCTATACCAAAGTCTATTTTCCTTTAGGGAGGAACATTAGGAAGGTCATTTGGAAATACATTAAGGAACTCAGTTACCACTGAAACCAAATCTATGGGAAGGACTTTAGACACCATATCTTTAACCCAAGATGATAAAGACAAACCTTAGAGATCAACCTTGGTCTTTAATGCAAGAGATGAACCTAACCTTTACCACCACATCATAACTCTCCCACTCAAGAATGGGTTCATTTGGTAATCGGAATTTGACCCTACGGGTTCTACAATCAATAGAGGAATAATCTGCATGCAACCACTCCATCTCAAAAATGATATCAAAATCAACCATATCCAACTCAACAAGTACACAAGACAATATTTTATGCAAGATGCAAATGGGATGATTTCGATAGACTTTTTTAGCAATAATAGATACACCAATAAGAGTAGAAACCTGATAAGACTCATAATAATTTGGGCTCAACAAAAAACATTTTGGCAAAAAGAGGATTAACAAAAGAAAGAGTGGCACGGGGTCTATCAATGCATATACATAAAAATCAAAGACTTTTAACATACCAATGACGACATCGGGCACCTCATCAACCTCTTGCCTCCTAAGTAAAGCATATAGCCGATTGTGCCTTGGGGAACTACCTTGTTGACCTCCTCTCCCCAAAGGGACCGCATTAAACCCCCAGTCTTGAGGATGAACATCCTTACCTTTGTTGCGATTACGTGGGTAATCCATTATCTTGTGGCCCATTTCCCCATAACTATGGCAAGCATTAGTTGCCCTAAGGCATGGACCACTATGACCCTTACAATATCTTGGACACACAGGTTTAGGCATCACACCACCACCCTCTCGGGACCTTAGGTAGTCATTGGAAAACTCCTACTAGGAACATTATAAGACCATTAGTCATGGTGAAACTAGCCACCCTTATGACTTTGGAACATACCATCAAAATGTGCCCTCTTGGCCTCATTGCCTCTTCTGCTCCTCAATTTCTCCCCCTTCAATTGTTCAGCATATGTCATCAAGCAGGACAAATCCATGTCATTAATCAACATAGTAGTATGACATTCTTCACTTACCAAATCGGAAACACCCATCACAAACTTATTCATTCTAAACCTTGGGTCGGCAACCATGTGAGGAACATACTTAGAGAGTTGGTTGAACTTAAGGGCATTCTCCCTCATACTCATAGATTGTTTCTTCAAGTTCATGAACTCCACCAATTTGGTTTCCCTAAGCTCAAGAGGGAAGAACCGATTGAGGAAAGCCTTTTAAACTCCTCCCATAGTATCACATTATTGTTCTCCTTCTCCTCCTTGCATTGAGTGTACCATATTTGAGCTACCCCCTTAACTTGGTAAGCTGTCAACTCTGCCTTTTCTTTCGACCTCACACCCATAATGTAGAACACCTTGTAAATCCCATCAATGAATTCTTGGGGGTCCTCTTCCACCTTAGACCCATTGAACTCCGGTGGGTTCATCCTTATAAAGTCCCTCACCGGCGATGTCGAAGTAGGAGCATGAGAGGCGTTGGCCCCCTAAAATGATTCATAGCCTCTTACTGATAATTATAGTGCACAACACAACCATGAATAAGACTCTAATCGATGTGATGTGTTGGATGCTGAGGACTATTAACAACCTAGTGCTCTAATACCAAGTTTATCATGACTCACAACTTGGACCTAGAGGTGACACAGCGCATGGGAAACCCCGAAGGGACCCTAAGCAAACCTCTTAACATATCATCACATATCCTTGGTCGAGGAAGCAACAAATTAACAATGAGAGATTGAAAATAGGGATAATTAGGGCTAAGGGACACCTTTCATAGCATAAAATATCATAGATCAAGAGAATCAAGGCTCATAGCATCAATACATATCTTGTCCAACAACACCTCTAAACATAGAACTTAGTGGGGGACAAGACAAGCAACCGGGCTCACCCTCATAGTCAAACATACAATAAAAGGAAAGAAAGTCTTTATACATAGTATAAGATCAAGGCATTATCCCAAAAGTTGAGGACTTGCCACTTACTTTGTAGATAAATCGTACTAGCCACGTGGAGGAGGAGGATGGTCAAGTGGGACTCAAGTTCCTATATGGTGACATCATGTAGCCATAGAGTATACGTTAGTACATTTGAATGTACTAAGTATGTAGGATACAATGCAATAAGAGCTAGACATCATAATCAAAATGCATTATTATAAGCAATGGATAAGCAAAATAACAATATCGCATGCATGATCAATGTTTGAAGTAAAACATGCTTACATACAATAATTTACATATGTAGAAAGAGACCATTATTAGTAACCAAGGCCTACCACCTTCTAGGCGAGGCGACTGAGGTAGAAATACCTCAACATGTATGCACAGGCCTATTGACTCCAGAGCGAGGCAATTGAGGTACAAACCCCCCAATATAGTTGCACGGGCCTACTACCTCCTGAGTGAGGCAATTGAGGTACAAACCCCCCAACATGGTTGTCCCTCAATGGGTTGATGTTAGTCATATCCCTCCTGAGTGAGGCAATTGAGGTACAAACCCCCCAACATGGTTGCATGGGCCTACTACCTCCCAAGCGAGGCAATTGATGCACAAAGCCCCCAACATGGTTGCACGGGCCAACTACCTCGTGAGCAAGGCGATTGAGGGACATGCACCGAGGCATGGTAATTTAGGCTTACTACCTCGCGAACGAGGCAATTAATCAACTTCCAATACTATAGATACTTTTCATGAAATCAAAATATTTATACCATCCTTTTATCATTATAAAGTCATAAAAGTCATAGGTTATGCAATAGAAAATCAATGGTTTAAGAACCCTAACCTGAACATTTTATCAAACACTTGGTGGGTATATAATGCTAGTGTAAAACCATGCAATTAAAGAATGCAATCATGCAAGAAATCCTAAAGTAAATCATTCCACCAATACTTCATAACATCATTATACAATATACATCAAAATCCTTCATCAAATCTCAAGATAAATCCAAGATTCATATCTCAAAACAGGCTAAAACAGTCACACTTTTACAAAATCCCAACATAGTTCATAGTAAAATTCATAATAGAAGACCAATAAGTAAAATCAACTTAGAAACATGAAATTTGTGTAAAAGAAAAGTTTGGGCACCATGGGTGAAAGGACCCAATGGTTGAAACCCACTACCTTGACTTTGGAGAATCCTTGACGAAGATTGGAAATGAAGACTTGAAGCTTTAATGAAAACATTAAGATTCGAATTGAATTTTAGGACTTGAGTTTTGGGTCAATTATTTGTCTAGTTGTTTGAGAGAGTATTGGGGATTTCATGTATGATATGAAGGTGCAATATGGCTAATTATATGTAAGGCATAAGACCCAAAACTCTTGGACCAAGATAAAAATCACTGGCAATAAAATACATAGGTTCGCATCTGGTCATGACATAAACCTATGGCAGAAGAATGATTTACATAGGTCCACGACGATTGCGTGTTGTGGCACTGTCACAGATCGATTCTAGTAATCAAAATTTTGGGAAAATGAAATTGTGATTCGTTTGCTCAAAAATTGGGGTTAGACCCATTTCTAACTCAATTTTTCCTACTGATCATGAATATGAAGTCAGATTTTTGATATCACATACGAATTTTGAGATATATAAAAATTATAATTTTGGGCACTTCTGAGACACATTTTCGGGCAATGTTTTGGGTTGTTTCACTTCTATAGCGCGACATAGAGTAAGAAGAAAGGACACATTTCCTAGAACATCTCATAGCCTCTTACTCATATTTGTGGTGCACAACACAACCATGAATAAGACTCTAATCGACATGGTGTGTTAGATGCCGAGGACCATTGACAACCTAATTCTGATATATTAATTTTGTCACGTCCCAAGCCTAGGGCCTAGATATGACACGATGAACGAGGAATCCAGAAGGGACCCCAATTAAGCCTGTTAACATATCATTGCACATCCTTGGTCGAGAAGCAATAAAATAACAACAATAGATAGAAAAAGGGGAAATACGGGGCTAAGGGACATCTTTCTTATCGTAAACATCAAAGAGTCAAGAAAGTCAAAGCTGATAGCTTCATTATATAGCTTGTCCAACAACACCTCTAAACATAAAACTTAGCAGGGACCAAGACAAGCAATCGGGCTCATCCTTATAGTCAAAGCATATAATAAAAGAAAAGAGAGTCTTTATACATAACATAACATCAAAGACATTTTCCCCAAAATTGAAGACTCACCAACTTGCTTTTTGGAGATATTACTAGCCACAGGGAGGATGAGGATGATCATGAGGAGCTCCGATTCCTACATGGTAATATCATATGGGCATAGATTATGCGTTAGTATGTTTGAACGTACTAAGTATGTAGGATGCAATGCAATAAGAGATATGCAACATAGTTGAAATGCATAATTATGTAGTAAATGAGCATATAACAATATGGCAAGCATGAGTGATCCCTGAGGTAAAACATGTTTGCATAGAATGTATTACATGTGTAGTAAGAGACCAACATTATGATGGTGGTCATACCTCTCCATCTATGGTGATTCAGGTATCAACCCCTCAATGGGTTGATGTTAGTCATATCCCGCCATCCATGGTGATTGAGGTATAAACCCCTTAATGGGTTGATGGTGGTCTCACCCAGCCATCCATGGTGATTGAGATCTAGCACCCCCTCAACTAGGTATGGTCAACTTGCAACTCTATAGATACTTTTCATGAAGTCAACTCATATATACCTTCCATTCATGATTATAAAGCCATACAAGTCATAGGTAATGCAATGGATCATCAATGGCTCAAGAACCCTAAATCGGGCATTTTATTAAACACTTGGTGGATATGTAATGCTAGTGTAAAACCATGTAATTAAATAGTGAAATCATGTAAGAAATCTTGAAGTAAATCAACCCAGCAATACTTGGTAATACCACCTTGCAAAATATATTAAAACTTATCATAGATCATAGATTCATAGCTCAAAACATGCATAAAGAGACAGTTATAAAAATAGTCAAATTAATAATAGGAGGCCCATAAATAAAATCAACTTAGAAACATGTAATTTAGGTAAGAAGAAAGCTTATGCACCATGGGTGAAGGGAATCATTGGTTGAAACCCACATACCTTAACTTTGGAGAATTTCTTGATGAAGATTGAGATGAGAACTTGAAGCTTGACTGAATTTCTTAAGATTTGGAAAGAGATTTGGCAATTGAATTTTGGGTGAAATATTTGTCTAAGTGTTTGAGAGAGTATTGAGGAATGTCTTGTATGATATGAAGGTGAAATATGGCTAAGTATAGGTATTTTCATGCATGGGAAGACTTAGGCCAAATACCCAAAAACATTGGATTGAGATAAAATAACTGGGAAAAAATAACACTGGGGCACGCCTACGGCGCATTGGAAATTGCATATTTGGAAAATTAAAATTGTGATTCATTCACTTTAAATTGGGGTTAGACCCATTTCCCACTCAAACGTGAAATCTCTCATACTTAGCCATTTTCAACTCTATAGCTCATAAAACCCTCTATAAAACCTCTCTAAAACTATCAATTCTCTCATTCAAATCTAAGATTTCAAGCTCAATTTAGGAACTCATTTCAAGCTTCAAGTCTATTTCCAGTTCATTTTAAGGAATTCAAGGTTTAAGGTTTGTGGGTATCTATGGGTCCTTTCACCTATGGAGCCCAACCTTCTCTTTTTTATGAAAATTGCATAGTTTTAAGTTGTATTAACTATGGGTATCTTTTATTATAAAATATGAACATAAATCATTTTGGGGTTTTATCAAGTATTGATTGATTATGCATGGATGTCTATTTCAACCTTATTCCATGAATTGATTTTGCTATCTATTGAGACTATGCATGTTTGAGCTATGAAACTATGAATTATTATGAGCTTTTGTGATGGATTTCAAGGTACCCTATATGAGGGTTTTACTAACATATTGGTGGGTTGATTTGCATTGAGTTTACTCATCTTGTTTTACTTTTCAATTGCATGATTTTGAACTAGTATCATAAACCCACCATGTGTTTGATAAAATTACATGAAAAGAATTCTAAAGATGTTGATAATCTGTTACATGATTTACGAGTCAAGTGACTTCATGTTGTTAAAGGGCTTTAAGCATATATTGAATTCATAAAAGTATCTATGATTTTACTAGTATCAAGTTAAGCACCATTTCACGATTTTTACCACTTGTGAGCCATTTATGTTAAAGAAAGGGTTCATGTGTGATTATGATCTACTCTCATGTTCAAGTTCGGCTCACTAGTAGAGGTAAAGCACGTTTATGTGCTACTCAATTCATGTACTTATAAGTTATTTATGTCATGATTAAAGTATGATTATTTCAAGTATTCTGTTGGATTTGACTTAGCATCAATTGAGGCTTAAGATGGGGACTTGACTCAAAGGGTCCTTATATAAAGTCTTTATTCTATAAACTATGTGCCACCATAGGATTATTATTATTACCCTTGCTATACGAGTGATCAATCTAGTTTATATTATCATGTTTAGTTTGCCTTGACAAGTAGAATATACTTTGCCGAGGGGTGTTATGCCCTATCACCTGAACCGAGGGGGTGTCAGGCCTCGCAGTCCAAGTTGTAGTTCTTTGGTATATGTTGGTTAAGGTCTCTTCCCACATATGTATGATATATTATGCAAGCTGAATAATTTACAAGCATGTTTTATTATAAGCATTAATCATGCATGCCATATAGAGATTATATATCCATTGATTATGATTATAAATTTTGAATATGTTGGCTTATGTCTTTATTGCATTGCACCCAGCATACTTAGTATATTCAAACGTACTAACGCATGCCCTATTCCTATATGATATTACCATGTAGGGACCAAAGCTCCTTTTGATCATCCTCCTCTATTTGGCTCTTGGCCCCCGCCACATTCTTAGTTAGAAATTTTGTTGGATACTATCGTTTATATATGATTTGAGCTTGCCTCTTTTATGCTTTTATGAATATCAAGACTTCCCTTAGTCCTACTTTCCTTTTTATTTATATAACTTGTTGATGCTTATTTTGCTTCTGCACTAAGGATGTGCGAATGATATACTAAGAGGTTTGTTTAGGGTCCCTTTGGATTCCCCATTTGCTGTGTCACGTCTAGGCCCTAGGATTGGGTTGTGACAAGCTTGGTATGAAAGCACTAGGTTGTTAATGGTCCTCAAAATTCCAACACACCATGTCGATTAGAGTCTTGTTCATGGTTGTTAAGCATGCCACAACTATGAATGGGAGGCTATGAGGCGTTTTAGGAAATGTTTCACTTCTTCATGGTCTATATCATGCTTTTTCCTAATGAATGTTCTTGTTTCTTCTAGATCATGCCAATACCAAGGGGAAGGCTAAGGAGAGCGCATACTTTCGAGGAGCGATTGTCCCCTCTCGCTCTACAAGTTCCTCAAGATGGAGGGTATCCTAAGAAGAGCTCTGAGATGCCATCATAATGTTGTCCCGTGCTATGACCAACCAAAAGAACCATGGGGCCCAAGCCCCTCATACTCCTACTCCGGCCTCAAGGTTGAGGGATTTCACAAGGATGAATCCACCAGAGTTAGATGGGTCAAAGGCTAAAGAGGATCCCCAAGAATTCATCCATGAGGTGTATAAGGAGCTATCTATCATGGGGTCAATTCATAGGAGAAATAGGAGTTAGCAGCCTCCCAACTCAAAGATGTAGCCCAAACTTTGTTTACTCAGTGGAAATTGGAGAGGAAAGATGATGATTCTTTTCCTTGAGAGGCGTTCAAGGCTGCCTTTCTCAACCGGGGTTTCCCTATCAAGTTAATAGAATATAAGATGATAGATTTTATCAACCTTAAGCAAGGTTCTATAAGTGTGAGGGAGTATGCCCTCAAGTTCAATAAGTTTTCCAAGTATGCTCCACATTTGTTGGCCGACCCTAGAGCTAGAATGAATAATTTTGTGTTGGGAGTCTCCAACTTGGTCAATGAAGAGTGTCGTACAACCATGCTAGTGAGCCACATGGATTTGTCTCTGCTCATGACATATAATAAACAACTCGAGAGGGAAAAACTTAGAAAGAGAAGAAGTGGTGAGTACAAGAGGGCTCGATTTGAAAGTGGTTTCCAAGATTCTAAGGGTTATCAGTTTCCTGAAGGTCACAAGTTCCAAGGCCAAGGGTCCTCTAATGCTCCTAACAAGATATTTGGTAATGATAACCCATGATTCTGAGGTAGAAATAGTGGGATGATCCATCCTAAGTGCCAAAAGTATGGAGAAACCATGGTGATCTATGTTTGAAAAATTTTAATGGTTGCTTTGGTTATGGTGAAATGTATCACACAATTATTGATTGTCCTAATGCTCAAAACAAAGGTAGAGATGGTCGTCCTTAAGGCCAAGGTGCTAATGCAGGTCAAAGGGCAAAAGGAGACACATAAGGGGGTGCTCCAAAGGAAACTAGGCTCTATACTCTCCAAGGAAGACAAAGAGTGGATGAGATGCCCAATGTTGTTACCAGTATGTTAAAGGTTTTTTTATTATAATATATATGCATTGATAGATCTGGGTGCTACTCTTTCTTTCATTACTCCTTTTGTTGCTAATAAACTTCATGTATGTCCCAAATTGTTATGTAAACCTTATGAAGTGTCTACCCTAGTTCGTGAATCCATTATTGCTAAAAGAGTCTATAGAGAATTTCTCGTGTCCATATTGTATAAAGTCTTAGCTTGTGATTTTGTTGAATTAGATATAGTGGATTTAGATATTATTCTGGGGATGGATTGGTTTCATGCATATCATGCTTCTATTAATTGTAGAACCCATAAGGTTAAATTCTAATTCCCTAATTCTTAAGTGGGAAATTCATAATGTGGTGGTCAAGGATAGACTTATTTCTTGTTTTAATGACCAAAATTTGATTTCTAAGGGTTGCATTTATTATCTTATGAGTGTTAGGGATGTTAAGTCTAAAGTCCTTTCTATTATTAGTCGGTTCCGATAGTCAATGCGTTTCTTAATGTCCTTCCCGATGAGCTATCTCGTGTTTCTCCTGAAAGAGAATTAGACTTTGGTATGGACCTCCTTACTGATACAAAACCCATTTCTATTCCCCCTTAACGTATGGCCCCAGCAAAATTGAAGGAGTTAAAAGATCAATTGAGAGATTTTTTGGAGAAGGGTTTCATAAGTCCTAGAAAGTTGCCTTGGGGTGCATCGGTGCTATTTGTAAAGAAAAAGGATGGTTCCTTTAGAATGTTCATTGATTATCGGCAACTCAATTGAGTCACTATAAAGAAGAAGTACCCTCTCCTAAGGATTGATGACCTTGTTGATCAACTACAAGGGGCTAATCACTTTTCTAAGATTGATCTTTGGTCCAAATAGAACTAAGTGAAGGTGAGGGAGTGTGATATTCCCAAGATGGCTTTTTATACTCGGTATAAGCATTATGAATATATGTTTATATCTTTTGGGTTGACTAATGCACTGGCTATAGGTATGGATCTCATGAATAGGGTCCTTAAACCCTACATTGATAAGTTTGTGGTGTTCTTTATTAATGATATATTTATTTATTCTCGGAGTGAAGAAGACCATGTGAATCACTTGAAGGAGATATATTAGTGGGGTGGTGTGAGGAGAGATATTGCAAAGTTTGTATCTAGTTATCAAAACTGTCAACAAGTGAAAGTCGAACACTAAAGGCCGGGTGTCCTAGCCCAAGACATATTGATTCCTACTTGGAAGTAGAAAGAGATCAACATGGATTTTTTGGTTGGGTTGCCTAAAAATAAGAGACTCTTTGACTCTATTTGGGTTGTTGTGGATAGGATGACAAAGTCAACTCTCTTTCTGCTGGTCAAAACCACTTATGTTGCCAAAGATTATGCCAAGTTGTATATTCATGAGTTAGTTAGATTGCATGGGGTACCCTTGTCTATCATTTTGGATCGTGGTGATCAATTCACTTCTCATTTTTGGAGGTCATTCCAAAGAGGTCTTAGTACCAAGGTTTAAGCTTAGCATGACTTTTCATCCACAAATGGATGGTCAAGTCGAAAGGATTATCCAAACTCTTGAGGATATGTGTAGGGCTTGTGTTTTGGACTTTCAGGGTAGTTGGGATGAACACCTTTCACTTATTGAGTTTGCTTACAACAATAGGTACCACTCAAGCATTGATATAGCTCCTTTTGAAGCTTTATATCGTAGGCATTGTAGATTCGTTATTAGGTGGTTTGATGTGGGGGAGATGGCCTTACTAGGTCTGGATTAGGTTATGGAAGCCTCAAATAAGGTGAAGTTGATAAGGGAGAGGTTGAAGACAACTCAAAGTAGACAAAAGTCCTACTTCGATGTGAGGACAAAAGATCTTGAGTTTAAGGTTGGTGATTGGTTTCACTTGAAAGTCAACCATGAAGGGTGTGGTATGGTTTAGCAATTATGGGAAATTGAGCCAAAGTTTTGTGGGACCTTATAAGGTTTTGAGGAGAGTTGATAAGGTTTCATATGATTTGGAGTTTCCTATAGAGTTGAATATGGTTCATCCGGTCTTTCGTGTGTCCATGTTGAGAAAGTTGTGGGTGACCCAAGTGCTGTAGTGGCCTTAGAGGTTGTGGGTGTTATGGAAGATAATTTGACCTATGACAAGGTCTGGGTGAAGATTTTTGATAGATAAGTAAAGAGGTTGAGAAACAAAGATGTGGCTTCTATTAAGGTCTATTAGAGAAATGAACATGTTAAAAGTTCACAATGGGAAGCTGCGGCAGACATGAAAAAGCAATATCCATATATCTTAAACTCTACTCAAGACACATGTAATAACTTAAGTCCCATCTATGATTTCGAGTTTTAAGTTTCAGCCCTCATGTCATTTTGCATGCATTCATGTTTATGATAACAAGTTTATGGTGATTTTTGACATTCACGTTGAGATTTTTGAAAATGATGTTTAAGTGCATTTGTTGCATTCATGCAGGCAGAAATCTTCATAATTACTTCTCTTACGCATGTTTCTTTGACCTTCGGGGATGAATGTTCCCAAAGGGGAGATATTGAAACACCCTTCATGTGCTTCGGAATGCCTCATAATCATAATTCCCATATATCTCAAAATTTGTGCATGATTTCAACAATCTAACTTCATATTCTAGATCAGAGGGCAAAATTGCATGGGAAATAGGTATAACCCGGATTTCAGAAGATCCGTAGCAAAAAATTATCCTGTGTCTTTCCACACCCAGGCCGCGACATGCCAGGTGCACGTACTAGTGTTGTGTGAAATTCGAGTCTAGTCACATAGCACCTGAGGTGCAGACAGTGTATTATTTTCCTTGGTTTTGTTATTTATTCCAAGGGAATTAGTGGGGCCATAGCCTCATGCCTAGTTAAACGTGAAATCTCCCATACTTGGCCATTTTTTAACTCTATAGCTCACAAAACCCTTTCTAAAACCTCTCTAAGACTCTATTAATTCTCTCATTCAAATCTAAGGATTTCAAGCTCTTTGTTTACTTCAAGTTCATTTCATGAAATTCAAGGTTTAAGGTATGTAGATCTTCATCTATGGGTCCTTTCACCCATGGAGCCCAACCTTCTCTTATTTATGAAAATTGCATGGTTTCAAGTTGTATTACCTATGGGTAACTTTTATTATGAAATATGAACATAACTCATGTAGGGGTTTTATTAACTATTGATTGTTTATGCATGGATGTCTATTTCAAGCTTATTCCATGAATTGATTTTATCTATTGAGACTATGCATGTTTGAGCTATGAAACTATGAAATATTAGGAGCTTTTGTGATGGATTTGAAAGTACCCTACATGAGGACTTTACTACCATGTTGATGGGTTGATTTGCATTGAGGTTACTCATCTTGTTTTATTCTTGGAAGGATGAGAAAAGTAGTGTCAATCTCAGAGAATTAGTGTAGATTCAAACCTAGGGGTTTACACTGAATAATTAGTCTTGTTCGGAGATTAGTACAAGTATCATGAACCCTCCATGTGTTTGATAAAATGACATGACAAGAATTCTAAAGATATTGATGACCTATTACATGATTTACGAGTCAAGTGACTTCATGATGATTAAGGGCTTAAATCATGCATGGAATTCATGAAAATATCTATGATTTTGCAAGTACCAAGTTAAGCCCTATTTCAAGATTTGTACCTCTTGTGAGCTATTGATGTTAAAGCAAGGGTTCATGTGTGATTATGATCTACTCTCATGTTCAAGTTAGACTCACTAGTAGAGGTCAAGCATGTTTATGAGTTACTCAAGTAATGCTCTTACAAGCTATTTATGTTATGATTAAAGTATGATTATTTCAAGTATTCTGTGGGATTTGACTTAGCATCGATTGAGGCTTA
>DF357367.1:56546-73306 GCA_000787875.1 Solanum virginianum | reverse complement strand
CTCTGGGTCTCCGAAATCTGAACCTCAATGATGCATCTGCTGAAGTCCCTTATCTCTTATATCTACATCATAAAATGATGTAGTGCCAAACAGTGTCAGTACGTGCAATGTACTGGTATGCAAACAAGCTAAAAGTAAATAGATAAAGCTCACCAATCAACAGACTCAAGTCAAGACTCAACTTTTATGTCATACCTCAACTCAAGAAATCATGCAAGGTTAAAGTTTGAAATTATGCATTAGAAAATAAACTCAGTATTTAATGCAACTCAGTTCAAAAATCATGATATGCTCAACTCAAGTGTTGCCTGGAAGTTTCTCTAACCAACATAACTCTCCACAATGATGAGCTTTTAGGGATGCACAATGAATATGGAATTGTTGTATTACCTATCCTTTACTTGCCATGGAAAGGGACATATCACCTCTAACTTTCTCTCTTGGATCTAAAGACAACATCCAACATTTGGAACAGGAGTCGCCAGTATTATGCTGAAACGACTATCCTGCACTAGAAAATACAGTTCTAGGGTGACTCTCCTCACCCAACTTGATGCTCAATACTCCTTTCAAAACTAAAACTTGCTCACAGAAATAAGCTCAAATCATCTCTTTGACTCATCTCAAACAAGTCAACTCAGTTCTCAGTAGCTCAACTTAATTAATCAACAACTCAATAACTCAGGATAGTCATCCATGCAATGCAACGCAAGACTTTAATCCACATCATACAAAACACTCATGAATTACGGTCATGTGACATAATATTAGCATGCTTAGCATATAAGATATGATGGATACTCATTATATGCACACATAAAGAAAGAAAAGATACATGAAGCAAGAAAATATACATATCAGGTTTCCAATACTTAGTTCAATAGGTGGCGTTCACAATTCCAATTAAATTCGTAAGGAAGGAAAATACCAAGGTTATGGTTCATGCATCAATCATCTGAAATACTTTTATAATACAAGATAACAATGGTGCGACTTATAATTCTATTCAAATAGTTTCAAGAAACTCAACTCTTTTCATAAATTCAAGATTTACAAATTATAAGTTTAAAGTATGCAAATTAATACTCAAAATCTCGACTCAAGTTAACGACGGGGCATGTGGAACAAGTCCAATACTATAGGTAGACTTACATACCTAGAATGAAGACTAATTACCAAACTCCATAGGAAATTAAACTCTGATTCAAGACTCTAGGCTCCTCTGCTCTTCTTTTTCTCTCAAAACCCTCACTTGATCGCTAAGAAAGATGGGTTTGAAACCCTTAATTTTGAGGAAAATGACTTTAATAATCATTTTTTAGGCTTAAAATGGGTTAGGAATACCCAAAATATTATTCCCAAAATTAAAAGAAAAAATGACACTGAAAGTACACTGGTCTACAATGCGCTAGGGGCGTGGACCAGTGTATTTTTCTCCAATTTTATTTCGAATGAATTTTATTCCTCCCTTCAAAATTTTTTAAAAATACATAAGTGTCACTCTGTGCCCTGTCCACATTGCACCAGGGGCATGGACTGACACTATTTCTGAATTAATTAGAGAAAATTATTTTTCAACCCAATTGCTCTAAAATCAAGTTAAGACCTTTCGCCCACTCAATTTTTTGTGTTGATCGCAAATTCGATCTCAGATTTCTCGTCCAAACTTTGGAAGACACGTTATGCGCATAATTACGTTCTAGGGGCATTTTAATAATTTTATGGGGTATTATATTAGCTTTCCCTTGGGATCATTCATCCTCGAATGATGAGTAGATATGGTAATAGGGAACGAATAGACTTTGCATTTCTCTCAATACTCACTCGACAACTCAAACTCTTAACTTTTCTTCAACCTCCATAAACTCTACTAGGACTCAGGAATGAACATATCAACTAAAGAAAAGGAACATCAGTTAAGTTAAGGATAGGATCATTACCTTCAGCATCATCACTATTTGGAACGAAGAGTTGTGGGTATTTGGTCATCAAAGCTTATCAACATCCCTTGTAGCTTCCTCAAAGAATTAGTTCCTCAATAGAACCTTTACAGAGGCTATCTCCTTGTTCCTCAGCTTATGAACTTGGCGATCGAGAATTGACGTGGGAACCTCTTCATAGGATAGGATTATATACTAGAGGCTATCTCCTTGTTCGTCAGCTTATGAACTTGGCGATCGAGAATTGACGTGGGAACCTCTTCATAGGATAGGCTATCCTTTACTCTCGTACTCTCAATGGGGATTGCCAAAGCAGGATCTCCTAAACACTTCTTTAAAATTGACACGTGGAACATCGGATAGATCCCGTCTAGCTTGGAAGGCAAGCCTAACTTGTAGGCAACCTTCCCAGTCCTCCTCACATATTGATAGGATCCATATAGCATGGACTTAACTTCCCATTCTTACTGAATGTCATGATACTTTTCATAGGTGTCACTTTCAAGTACACCTAATCCTCTACCTCGAATTTGAATTCCCTTCTTGTCACGTCTGTGTAAGACTTTTGGTGACCTTGCATAGTTTTCAACCTCTCCCTAATAACCTTTACCTTCTCCATAGATTTGTTGACAAGATCAGGTCCAATAAATTCAGCTTCACCAACTTCAAACCAGCCAATCGGTGATCTACATCTCCTCCCATATAAATTTTCATAAGGGGTCATCTGAATGCTTGCATGATAATTGTTGTTGCATACAAAATCAATCAATGGTAGATGATCATGTTAATTCCCCATAGAGTCAATGATACACGCTCTCAACATATTATCAATGTCTGAATGGTGCTAAAACGACCCTAAAAAATGCTCAAAAATGTGTCTCGAAATGCCTAAAATTTTAAATTCCATATATCTCAAAATCCATGTGTAATATAAAAATCTGACTTCATATTCTTGTTCAGGGGGTCAAAATTAAAGGGGAAAGGATCTAATCCGGATTTAAGAGCAAACGATTAGCAAGTTCAATTTTCATAATTTTTTAATCATGAATCAATCTTGACAGCATCGCAATCTGCACCTGTTACGGACATGTGTTAATTTTACCTCTGCGATAGGTCCACATCATGGACTGGATGCGGATCTGTGTATTTTGTTGCCAGTGATTTTTATCTCGGTCCAAGACTTTTAAGTCTTGGGCCTACGTCTTTCCAAACGTATTTTTACCTATACTTAGCCTTATTTCACCCTCATATCATCCTCAACATTCCCTAATACTCACTCAAACACTTAGTCTTATATTTCTCTCAAAAATTCAAGTCTCAAACCCTCATCAGGATGTGTAGATTCTCCTTTAAGCTCCAAGTCTCCATCTCAGATCTTCTTCAAGGTTTCTCCAAAAGATAAGATATGTGGGTTTCCTTCATAGGTTCCTTTCACCCATGATACAAAAGCCTCCTTTTACTCCTATTGCATGACTTAAAGTTGATTTTGCAAATGGATCTTGATTATTATGAAATTCATAACACACAATGTTAAAGCTATGTGAAATTGTGACCGTTTTGCTCTGTTTTGAGCTAGAAATCTTTCATCTATTGTATGATTTGAGGAGGGATTTTTATGTATATTACTTGAGGGTGTTGCAAGGTGTTGATTGATGGTTTTATAATAGATTTTCTTGTATTATTTCATCTCTATATTTCATGATTTGATACTAGCATTTCATACCCTCTAAGTGTTTTATAAAATATTCGGATGTGGTTTCTTGAGGAGTTGATGGTCCAAAGCATAAGACATGATGAGAATGACTATATGATGATAAAATGAGGTTATATATATGTATACTCTATATAAAGTATTAGATTAGACCATACCTAATTTGGGGGTATAAGAGCCTGGGTAACCAAAGTGGGTGTTTGTACTCATCAACCATATGAGGGGTTTATACTTCACCACCATGGTTATAAGGTATGATTATCATCAACCATGTGAGGGGTTTGTATGATACTTCCAAGGTGATGGCGTGAAACCATCATCTACCACCAAGGGATTTGTTACCTTGAAAATCTAGCTTGGTCTCTTCTACACATATGACATCCTATATGAGCATGAGTTACTTAAGCATGTTTTACATATGCATTGATCATACATGTCATATTGTTATAGTATGCCTATTGCCTATTGTTATGCATTTTGATTATGATGCTTAATTCTTATTTGCATTGGATCCTACATACTTAGTACATTCAAACGTACTAACACATGCTCTTTGCCTACCTTATATTACCATGTAGAAATCAGTGCCCAAGTTGATCATCATCCTCCTACACGTGTCTAGTTTGATACTACTCAAGCTAGTTGGTGATTCCTCCACTTCGGGGACTTTAGTCTATGTTGCTCTTATTATATACTGAGACATTCTTCCTTATGTTCTATTTTGACTATAAAGGTGAGCCCCATTGCTTTGTCTTTGTCTTTGCCTTTGCCCCCACTCTTATCTATGTATTAGAGGTGTTTGTGGGACATGTTATGTATCTATGCTAAGAGCTAAGAGCCTTGACTCTATTGTTCTTGATGTCTATGATATGGAAGTGCTTTCCCTTAGTCCCAGTTTCCCCACTTTTTATCTCTTAATGGTTGTTTATATGCTTTTGTGACCAATGATGTGTAATGATGTTCTAAGAGGCTTTCTTGGGGTCCCTTTGAGATTCCCTTGCACCGTATCATGTTTAGTTCCTAGGCTTGTGTCGTGACAAACTTGGAATTAGAGTACATTGGAGTCCAACACATCGTGTCAATTAGAGTCCTATTCATGGTTGTGAAGCGCGCCATGACTATGACTAGGTGGATATGAGATGTTTTAGGAAATGTTTCCCTTACTCATGTTCAAAGTCATTCTATAGAGTTGTGGTAAGTTTTTTCCCTAACGATTATATTTTTCTATGCTAGATCATGCCAAACACTCGTGGAAGAAGGGCCAAAAATCCTGAGGAGCAACCTATTAATATTGAGCTCCGGGATGCTCTCACTATGCATGCCCAAGTTATGGCCAACCAAGTCAATCAAGGGGCCCAAGCCCATCTTGCTACTATCCAGGGAGCTAGGGTAAGAGACTTCATGAGGATGAATCCTTCAGTATTCTATCGGTCAAAGGTGGATAAGGATCCATAAGAGTTCATTGATGAGGTCTACAAAATCTTTAATATCATGGGTGTTGGGCTGGATGAAAAGGCGGAGTTGGGGGCATAACAACTCAAAGGGGTAGCCCAAATATGGTATGATCAATGGAAGGGTGAGAAGGGAATTGGTTATGTGGTGCTTTGGGAAGAGTTCAAATTGGCTTTGCTTAATCAATTTTTCCCTCTTGAGCTTAGGGAAGCTTAGATGGTAGTGTTCATGAAATTGAAACAAGGTGTTATGAGTGTCAGGGAGTATGCCCTCAAGTTTAATTGACTTTTAAAATATACTCCTCATTTGGTGGTCAATCCTAGATCTTGGATGAATAAGTTCGTGATGGGGGTCTCCAACTTTGTAAGTGAAGAATGTCGGTCCGCCATGCTAATTAGTGACATGGACTTGTCTTGATTGATGACATATGCCGAGCAAATGGAGGAAGAAAAGTTGAGGAAGAGAAGCGAGGCATGAGGCCAAGAAGGCCAGATTTGAGGCTAAATTCCAAAAGGGTGCTAAATTTCTTCAAGGACAAGGGCTTACTCATTCTACTAATAAGGGGTTTGCCAATGACTTCCCTAAGCCTCAAGGTATTGGTCGTGTGGCTCCTAATGATGTGTGCCCTAAATATGGAAGGATTCATGGAGGCCCATGTTTGAAGGGTTCTGATGCATGCAATGAATGTGGGGAGCTTGGTCATAAGAAAGAGGATCATCCAAGAAACCGTGGCAAGGGTCGGGGTGCAAATACGATCCCATTGGGTAGAGGTGGTCCTCAAGTTGGTGCCCTAATGCATAATCAGTGTTATGCACTACAAGGGACGCAAAGGGTTGGTGAAGTCCCCCATGTTGTTATCGGTATATCAAAAATCTTTGACTTTGATGTATATGCTTTGATTGATCCGGGAGCCACTCTCTCCTTTGTTACCCCTTTTATTTCTAAAAAGTTCCATATTGACCCCGAGTAGTTGCATGAGTCATCTGGGGAGGCATGAAGAGGGACATTGCCAAATTTGTTTCTGGTTGCCATAGTTGTTAACAAGTTAAAATCGAATATCGAAGGTCGGGTGGCCTAACCCAAGACATAGAGATTCAGTCATATGAAGTGTCTACTCCTATTGGTGCCTCAATTGTTGCTAGGAAAGCTTGTAGGAGTTGTCATATTTGCATTTTGTATGAGTTGTTGCCTTGTGATCTTGTTGAATTAGACATGGTTGATTTTGATATCATTCTTAGGATGGATTGGTTGCATGGCTACTATGCTTCTATTAATTGTAGACCCCATAGGGTAAACTCTCAATTTCAAAATGAACTCGTCCTTGAGTGGGAAAGTAAAGATATAGTGGTCAAGGGTAGATTCATTTTATGTATTAAAGCTCATAAGTTGATCTCTAAGGTGTGTCTTTACCATCTTTTGAGGGTTAAAGATGTGGAGTCTAAAGTCCCTTCCATAGAGTTGGCTCCAGTTGTAAATGAGTTTCTTGATGTCTTCCCAAATAACCTTTCCGGTGTCCCTCCTGAATGGGAGATAGATTTTTGCATAGACCTCCTTCCCGATACATAACCTTTTTCCATTTCCCCTTATCGTATGGCCCCCATGGAGTTGAAGGAGTTAAAAGAGCAATTGAATGATTTGTTGGAGAAGGGATTTCTTAGACATAGTAAATTACCTTGAGGTGCCCCAATGTTGTTTGTGAGAAAGAATAATAAGTCACTGAGAATGTGTATTGACTACTGCTAACTCAATAGGGTCACTATAAAGTATAGGTATCCCCTTCCAAGGCTTGATGATTTCTTTAACCAATTGTAAGGGGCTAGCTTCTTCTCTAAGATTGATCTTCAGTCCAAGTATTATCAAGTGAGGGTAAGGGAATGTGATATTCCTAAGATTGCCTTTCGGACTAGATATGGGCATTATGAGTTTGTTGGGATGTCATTTGGGTTGACTAATGCACTGGCTATCTTCATGGACCTAATGAATAGGGTCTTCAAACCTTACCTTGATTCCTTTCTTGTGGTCTTTATAGATGATATTTTGATCTATTCACATAGTAGGGAGGAGCATATAGGTCATTTGGGATTATGTTTCAAAGATTGAGGGAGGAGAAATTGTATGCCAAATATGACAAGTGTGAATTTTTGTTGAAGGAGGTTGCATTCTTGGGTCATGTTGTGTCGGAGATGGTATTAAAGTGGATCCCAAGAAGACCAATGTGACTAGAAATTGGCCTAGACCCTTGACGTTGTCGAATATTAGGAGCTTCTTGGGCCTTGTGGGTTACTATAGAAGATTTGTGAATAGGTTCTCTTCCATTGCTTCCCCTATGACCAAATTGAATCAAAAGAAGGTTAAGTTTGTGTGGACCGATAATTGTGAGATAAGCTTCCAAACATTGAAGGATAGGCTTGTGTCTGCTCTTATATTTTTACTATCAGATGGGCTTTAGGGTTTTGTTGTGTATTGTGATGCATCTAGAATTGGTTTGGGTTATGTGCTAATACAAAATGGTAAGGTCATAGCCTATGGTTCTAGATAACTCAAAGTGCATGAAAAGAACTACCATACCCATGATCTTGAATTAGCCACCATGGTATTTGCATTAAAAATTTGGCGTCATTATTTGTATGGGGTGTGTGTTGATGTCTTCACTGGTCATAAGAGCCTTCAATATGTCTTCACTCAAAAAAGTTCTCAACTTGAGATAGAGAAGGTGGCTATAACTTTTTAAAGACTATGATATATATGTGCATTATCATCCGGGTAAGGAAAATATGGTAGCGAATGCATTGAGTAGGGTGTTTATGGGTAGCCTAGCCCATGTTGATAGTGGTGATAGGGAGGCGGCTAGAGAGGTGCATAGATTGGCTAGATAAGGGGTTAGGTTGGAAGACGTGGGTGATGGTGTTATTATTCTTGATGGTTCTAAATCTTCCTTGGTTGATGAGGTAATAGCAAAATAAGATCTTGACCCTCCTTGCTTGAATTGAAGGCCATGGTAAAAGTGGGCAAAGTGGAGGTTTTCTCCCAAGGGGGAGATGGTGCCCTTAGATACCAAGTTAGGTTGTATGATCCTTGTGTTGATGGTATGAGGGAGAAAATCCTTGATGATGCCCATAATTCTTCCTACTTTATCCACCTGGTCCCACAAAAATGTATAGGGACTTGAGGGATGTATATTGGTGGGGAGGCATGAAGAGGGATATTGCTGAATTTGTTTTTGGTTGCATAGTTGTCCTCAAGTCAAAGCTGAATATCGAAGGTCGGGTGGCCTAACCCAAGACATAGAGATTCCTACTTGGAAATGGGAGGTGATTAATATGGATTTTATGATAGGGTTGCCGAAGACTAGAAAAGGTTTTGAGTCCATTTGGTTGGTAGTTCATAGGATGATGAAATTGGCCCACGTTCTACCGGTTAAGACCACATATGGGCTCAAGCGTATGCAAGGTTGTACATCCGTGAGTTAGTGAGGTTACATGGGGTTCCTCTGTCCATCATATTGGATCATAGTTCACAAGTCACTTTATACTTTTTTATGTTTTTTCAAAGGGATCTTAGTACAAAGGTTCACCTTAGTACGACCTTCCATGCTCAAACAGATGGCCAAGCTGAAAGGATAATTCAAACCCTTGAAGATATGCTTAGGCCATGTGTATTGGAGTTGAGGGGTATTTGGGATGACAATCTTCCTTTGAGTAAGTTTTCATACAACAATAGCTATTACTCTAGCATCGGTATGGCTACTTTTGAGGCTTTTTATGGGAGACATTGTAGATCACCGATTGATTGGTTGAGGTTGGAGAGGTGGATTTATTGGGACCGGTTCTGGTTATGGAGGCTCTTGAGAAGGTTAGGATGATTAGTGAGAGATTGAAGACAGCCCAAAGTCATCAAAAATCCTATGCTGATGTGCGAAAAAGAGACCTTGAATTCAAACTAGGTGATTGGTTTATTTGAAAGTTTCTCCAATGAAATGTGTGGTCTATTTTGGTAAAAGGGGGAAGTAGAGTCCAAGACATATTGGCCCTTATGAGATCTTGAAGAAGGTTGGCGAGGTAGCTTATGAGTTGAAGTTGTCTAGTGAAATGAATTTGGTTCATCCGGTGTTCCATGTCTCTATGTTGAGAAAATACGTTAGTGATCCTAGTGCTATTGTGCCTCTTGATATTGTGGGGGTTTTGAGGATACCCTTACTTATGAGGATACTTTGGTTCAAATTATCGATAAGGAAGTGAAGAGATTGAGGAAAAAGGAGATAACATCCATTAAGGTACTTTAGAGGAACCAACAAATCAAAAGTGCTACTTGGGAGAACGAAGTGGACATGAAAAAGTGGTATCCTTATCTTTTTCACTCAAATCAAGCCTAAAGTACTAATTCTAAGTCCCATATGTCATTTCAAGTCTTGTATTTCAGCCCCTATGTCATTCATATTCATTCAGGGTTAAGTTAGCAAGTTTATGATGATTTTACACTTATGTTGAGATTTTGATGATGGTGTTTTAAAAGTAATGTTGCATTCTTGTTGGGGCAAAATTGTTTATGATCACTCTTGTCTTGTACGTCTTTTAACATTCGAGGACGAATGTTCTCAAGGGGGAGATATTGAAACAACCCCAAAAAAATTACCCGAAAATGTGCCTCAGAATGCCAGAATTTTAAATTTTATATATCTCAAAATTCATGCGTGATATCAAATATCCGACTTTGTAATCTTATTCAAGGGGTAAAAATTAGGGAGAGAAGGGTCTAACCCCGATTTAAGAGTAATGATTAGCAATTTTAATTTTTGTAATTTTCTTATCTAGAATTAATTCGCAATGCGTAGCTGTTGCGAACTTGCATTAATTTGACCTCAGCGATAGATCTGCATCGCCGACTGAACGTGGATTGTGTATTTTTTTGCCAATAATTTTTATCTCAGTCCAAGACTTTTAAGTCTTGGACCTAAGTGTTCCCAAACACATTTTTACCTATAGTTAGCCTTATTTCACCCTCATATCATCCTAAGCATTCCCCAAACTCACTCACACACTTAGTCTTATATTTCTCCCAAAAATTCAAGTCTCAAACCCTCATCCGAATCTCAAGATTCTCCTTTAAGCTCCAAGTCTCCATTTCCAATCTTCTTTAAGGTTTCTCAAAAAGCTAAGGTATGTGGGTCTCCTTCATGGGTTCCTTTCACCCATGATATCCAAGACTCTTTTTACCCAAATTGCATGATTTAAAGTTGATTTACAAATGGGTCTTGATAACTATGAAATTCATTGTAGACTATGTTAAAACTATGTGAAATTGTGACCATTTTGCTATGTTTTGAGCTAAAAATCTTTGATCTTTTGGAAGATTTGACGAGGGGTTTTTGTTGTATATTGCTTGAGGGTGTTGCAAGGTATTGATTGATGATTTTTCAATTGATTTTCTTGTATGATCTCATCTATACATTTCGTGGTTTTGTACTAGCATTACACACCCTTTTAGTATTTGCTAAAATATTCGGATGTGATTTCTTGAGGAATTGAAGGTTCAAAGCATGAGATATGATGAGAATGACTATATGATGATGAAATGCACTTATGTATATCATATACTCTATATAAAGTGTTGCATTAGACCATACCCGATCCGGGTGGATAAGAGCTCCGATAACTAAGGAGGGGTTTGTACTCATCAACCATGTAAGGGGTTTGTACTTCACCACCATGGTGATACGGTGTGATTATCATCAACCATATGAGGGGTTTGTACCACATTACCACAGTGATAAGGTGAAACCATCATCAACCATATCAACCTAGTGAGGGGTTTGTACCACACCACCTAAGTAATATGGTGGCATTATCATCAACCTACCAAGGGGTTTGTTCTTTGGAAAACTATCTTGGTCTCTTTTACACATATGATATCCTATATGATCATGAGTTACTTAAGCATGTTTTACTTATGCATGGATCATGAATTTCATATTCCTATAGTATGTCTATTGCCTATAGTTATGCATTTTGATTATGATACTTAATTCTTGTTTGCATTGCATCTTATATACCTAGTACATTCAAACGTACTCACACATACTCTATCCCTAGATTATATCACCATGTAGGAACCGATGTCCAAGTTGATCATCATCCTCCTCCACATGTTCTAATCTGATACTACTTAAGCTAATTGGTGAGTCCTCCATGAAATAACCCTAAAAAATACCTGAAAATGTACCTCAAAAGTGCCTAGAATCGTAATTTTCATATATCTAAAAGTCCATTCATTATCTCAAAAATTCAATTTCATATTCTTATTTAGGGGAAAAAATTGAGTCGAGAATAGGTCTAACTGGAATTTTAGAGCAACTGTATCAAAATCTCAAAATCATAAAAATGCAATTTTGGAGGGTCCACTTTAAAGGGGCATATCTCTTAGCATACAAAAAACTGGGTGGCCCATGACCTATCAAATTAAAGCTCCTTTATTAGCTTTCCAACACATTTGGTTTCATCTCATTCTGAGTTTGGATGAAGAATTTATGCCCAGTTTTGTAGAAATCATTTGTGTGGAAATGCAAATTCCAGTGAGTAGTCCGCATCGCTTCCGTTAAGGTCTAATGCTATTTTGCCTCTAATTTGTGGGAGACCCTAATACTGTTGTGCCTCTTGATGGTGTGGGTGTTGTGGAAGACAACCTGAATAATGAAGTGGTTCCGATTAAGATTTTGGATAGACAAGTGAAGAGGTTGAGGAACAAGGATGTGACTTCCGTTAAGGTCTTTTGGAGGAATCAACAAGTTGAAAGTGCTACATGGGAGGCCGAAGTGTACATAAAAAATTGATATCCTTATCTCTTCCATTCAACTCTAGCCTAAGGTACTAATTCTATGTCATTTATATGATCTCAAGTCTTAAGTTTAGCCCTCATGTCATTGCATACATTCATGTTTAAATTGATAAGTTCATGATGATTTTACACTTATGTTGAGATTTTTGAAATGATGTTTAAGCGCATTACTGCATCCTTATGTGGGCTGAAATAATCATGTTTGCGTCTCTCATATACCTTTTTTTGACATTCGGGGATAAATGTTCCCAAGGGGGAGATATTGAAACGACCCCAAAAGTGCCCGAAAAAGTGCCTTAGAAGTACCCAAAATCATAATTTTCATATATCTCAAACTCTGTGCGTGATATCAAAAATCCAACTTAATATTCTTGATCAAGGGGCCAAATTGAGTGAGAAATGGGTCTAACCCTAATTTTAGAGCAAATGAATCACAATTTCAAAATCCATAATTTTGCTTATCAAGTGTTTGTCTACGATGGTATCGCAACGTGCCTCCGTCATGGACCTGTGTATATTTTACCTCCACGACAGGTCTACATCGCGGACCAGATGTGGACTTGTGTATTTTTTTACCAGTGATTTTATCTCGATCCAAGGCTTTTGGGTCTTGGATCTAATTCTCGCATATGTGAAAACACCAATTCTTAGCCATATTTTACCTTCATGTCATACAAGATGTTCCCCCAATACTCTCTCAAACCCTTAGACTAATATTTCTCTCAAAATTCAAGTGTCCAAATCTCTTCTGGATCATAAGGAATTCACCCAAGCTTCAAGTCTCCATGTCCAATCTTCATCAAGAATTCTCTAATATCAAGGTATGTGGGTTTTAACCATTGGGTTCTTTCACCCATGGTTCCCAAGCTCCCTTTTTACCTAAATTGCATGATTTCAAGTTGATTTACTCATGGGTCTTACTTATTATGAATTAGACTATGAACTATGTTGGGGTTTCATGAAATTATGACTGTTTTAGCATGTTTTGAGCTACGAATCTAAGACTCATTGTCGGATTTGATGAAGGATTTTGATGTATATTGTTTGAGGGTGTTACCAACTATGGATGGATGGTTTTACATTGAATTTTCTTGCATGATTTCATCCCTAAATTGAATGGTTTGACACTAGCACTACACACCCACCAAGTGTTTTGATAAAATGTCTGGTTATGAGTTCTTATGGAATTGAAGGTCCAATGCATGTCTTATGAGTTGAATGACTTTACGATGATGAAAGGAATATATAAGATATTCTCCTATATCGTGTTGGGTATTGACCATGCCCTACTCAAGAGGTTGTGAGCCCATGTAACCATGTCGAGGGGTTTGTACCTTGATAACCAATTGAGGGGTTGGTACCTCAATGACCATGGGTGGTACAGTGAGACGCTCCACTAACCAATTGAGGGTTTGGTGCTTCTATCACCATGGGTGATAGGGTGAGACAATCCACCAACCAATTGAGGGGTTGTTACCTCAAATGACTATGAATTCTATAATGATGGTCTCTTCTTACATATGTATTATATTCTATGTAAGCATGATTTACTTCAACCATCTTCCATGTATGCCATATTACTACATGCTTATTCATTCTCTATGTTATGCATTTCAATTATGTTGCATATATCTTGTTGCATTGCATCTTACATGCTTAGTACATTCAAACATATTAATGCATACTCTATGCCTACATGATGCCACCATGTAGGAACCAAAGCCCACTTGAACATCTTCCTCCATGTGGCTAGTACAGTTTCTCTAAAGCTAGTTGGTGAGTCCTCCATTCTAGGGACAATGTCTATGATCTCATGCTATGTGCTAAAATTATCATTATTTTATGCATGCATTGACTTTGAGGGTAAGCTCAGTTGCGTATCTTAGCCCCCACTTCTATCTAAGTTTTAGAGGTGTTGTTGGACATGTTATGTATTGAGCCTTGACTCTCTTATTTTCATGTTTATGTTATGAAAGTTTCCCTTAGTCCCTTTATCCTCATTTCTAATCTAATTATGTTGTTTAATTTCATCCGCGACCAATGATGTGTAATGATATGTTAAGAGGCTTGCTTGGATGTCCCTTCGAGTTGCCTATGCACCATGTTATGTCTAGACCTAGGCTTGATCGTGATAATAGAGAATATTAAGAGTGTGCTTGCATGATTGCTAATTCGACAAGATATCTATCACTAATTTCTAATATGAGTCAATTGTCAATAGGTAAGATGGATTTAAGGTAATGACAACTCTTTACCAATCGGTCATCAAATATCATGTTGGTTTTCTCAAAACCTAATATGTACATCAATAAAATAAACCAAAAACTTTACTCCAAGTAAACTATTTCGAACTTTAACTATGAAATGATATAAGTCGAGTCATTATAAATTATTTATTTAAATCTAATGGTTCTTTAGAAATATTAGAGATCTAAAGCAAACAAGAGTTTGCAACCTCAAATTATAAGTTAAAACACAAAAACATAGCCAAACTCATATCAAATTAACATTATATTAAGCAATTAATCAAAACCTAAGTGTTAATTAAGCATTTATTATAATTGTACATGCTAAGAATGAAAAGTAAAAGATATTTACCGAATCTCTCACTTATTTAAGTTAAATGGTTGTGGAATTCTAAGATATTTATCCTAAAAATTTTCAATGTCAAGAAAATTCCCCATGATCTCCAAGTATCAGTTATTTTTTTCCAATAGAATTGTTTTGTAATGACCGACCTAGGGGCCTATTCATCATAGAGCGAATGAGATACTCGAAGGCACCTCACCCAACCCATCTTTAGCATTCACAGATATTTAATGAAAATAATTTGCGAAAAACTAAGGGAAAATGGCTATGGGCCATTTTAATAATGAAGCAACATTAAAAAGTGGTGGAAATAACTACAATCATTTTGTCCATAAGTGTATCAACTACATCTTTGATAGACGGGACCGGTACTGGTCGGTCTCCATCAAATAGAAAGAAATCTATAACAGTGCAACATAGCAAATAAGCTCCTTAAAAAGGCTACAAATACAACGTCTCAAAATAAAACAAAGATATATGATAGGATAAAAAGTGAAAGAGTCCCGAACTAAGGGCTCACCAGAAATAATAAAGCTAGTCTTGAACGTTGAGTACTAGCCACAAGCCAGTGCAGGAGTGCCCATCCCTACAATGTTACATCATGCAGGCAAAATATATCTTAGTACATTGGGACGTACTAATTATGTGAGATGCAATACATATATGAAATTGTAATGCCATCATTCTTAAATATAACATATGAGTATAAATAGGATAAAAGATACATAAAGTGAGTTTGAACATGCACAAGGAATATGACTCAAGATGAATACAAGTCAGTGCATAACAAAGTATATGTAATAAAAACATATCATAAGATCACAAAACTTGTTGGAATAGTCCATAATCGCCAATAAGAACATGTAAGGTACTACACGTAATCTAACGAACTCCCTCTATCGGGAAAAGCGCAATACAATCATTCCATTGGGAAAAGGAGAATCTACTTGCCAAGGTAGATATCCAAAACTGAGTAACATGCAATTACATCTTTTATAACATATAGGATTATGTGGATCCACTAGCCTAACCTATAAGAGCTCCTATAGTAGCACAGTTAGGGAAATTGAGATTTAGCTTTAAGGGACCATGCCTCAACTACAAGAATAAGTCCCAATCTCAAGTCCTCTTAATGTCAAGTCATCCCACGAAATCTTTAAAACATAACTTGAAATTATAAGCAGAAAACATAACAGTAGCTCGAACTTAGAAACCACCAAATGAGGATTGACCCTTCATCTTGGGACCTATCTTATCATCTTCAAGGCAACTATCATTATGATTTTTATCTTTGACTAACTTAACTTTAAAGCTCTTGTTTAGTGCCCCAGTCATAATAATAAAACATATAATGCTTTACTTAAAGACAAGGTGGACTAGGCTTTTATCATGGAACAATCTTAAATCACAGAAGTCATAAAAACATTTCTCTTTTTAAGGAACATAGAAAATGCCCAATCTTTATCCACATAGAGACCCAACATGGAGTCATCATCATTTGTTCAAACATGTAAATATACATGGTAAAATAGTTGTAGTATATCATAAGTATCATTTAATAACATAAATATCATGAAATCATCATAAGTATGCACATTAGCTTAAGGAACTTAACAAAAAGGTAAAATACTTAATAATAAACTTTATGGGTGGAAGGATACCTATAAATCAATTCACATACCTTGAAAAAATTAGAGAGAAACAAATTTGAAGCCTTTGGGTGAGAATTTGGGTACCCTAGTTCTTGCCTTGCCTTGTTCTTTAGAGCCTTTCTTGCCTTGGAAATTTAATGAGTGAAGAATAAGAGATTGAATAAGGTAATTAGGGCTTGAAGGCTGATATAAGGTCCCTCCCCAGTCCCCAAAATGACATAGTTTAGGAATAGAAAGGACAGAAATGATAAAATTACCCCTCATTAAAACTAGCGAATTCAACCTACGAAACCTTGATTATGGTCCATAAGTCTATCCAGGGACGTAAGTCCGCATCGTCTGGTAACATATTTGAAATTCCTAAAAATTGAATTTGTTGTACCCAAAGCTACGTAGCCTGGTGATGGGTCATATAAACTCTTATGGGTCATCGTTAGACTCGTAAAGTCCTTCCACACTTGTATGTTTTTCACTTTTTTCTTGGCCTCATTCCATAAAGCACTCTAGGTACCGTACCCTAGTTCATAGGCCATCTGGCAACACGTAGGTCACCTTTCAGCAAACTCCAAATTTCCTTCATATCTG
>DF357367.1:24589-56496 GCA_000787875.1 Solanum virginianum | reverse complement strand
ACCCTTATCTCCGAAAACTCCAAATTTCCTTCATATCTGATAATCTCACTCATGACCTTATCTACAAACAGTAGTTCATCCTACGAGTTGTCACATGGTATGTTGGTTCCCCTATACTTATCTTTATTTCACCCTCATATCATCCTCAATATTCCCCAATAACCTCTCAAACACTTAGACTCATATTTTACCCTAAATTCAAGTCCTAAAACTCAAGACCAATCTTAAGGATTTCATTTAAGCTTCAATTCTCCATCTTTAATCTCTTTCAAGGGTTCTCCAAAGCTAAGGTATGTGGTATTGAACCATTGGGTCCTTTCACTCATGGTGCCTAAGCCATTTTTTTACTAATATTGCATTATTTAAAGTTGATTTTACATGTGGGTCTTGTATATTGAGAAATTTACTGCACAGTGATTTTAGTTTATAAAAGTATGGTTGTTTTAGCATGTCTTGAGCTCTAAATCTTAGATATAATGTTGGATATGATAAGGGGCTTTGATGTGAATGTCTTGGGGGTGTTGAAAGGTGTTGATTGATGGTTTTACTATAGATTTTCTTTCATGATTTCATCTCTAAACATCATAGTCTTTTACCCCCATTTACACACCCGCCAAATGTTTGATAAAATATCCAGCTAGGGTTTCTTGAGGAATTGAAGGTACAATGCATGTCTAATGAGTTGAATGGTATTATGATGATAAAATAATGATGGAATAATGATGAGATTATTGTATGCATATGATGTAAATGAAGAGGAATGTAATGGCTTGATAAGCTATTTTTATGATTCCTATCGAAAAGGCCATGTCGTAAAGTAGAGCATTTAATGATTCCTACCAAAAAGATCAAATCGTAAGGTATGGAAACCCTACCAAAAAGGCTATACCATAAGGTAGAGTAGCTAATTGTGCCTACCAAAAAGATTATATCGTAAGGTATGGACATCCCATCAAAAAGGCCATGGTGTAAGGAAGAAAGACTAAAGGTTCCCACTGAAAAGATCATATCATAAGGTGTGGACATTCTATTAAAAAGGCCATGCCGTAAGATAGAATGAATTATGTTTCCTACCTAAAAGATGTTATCATAAAATAGGGGATATCTTATATTACTTACCAAAAAGACTATGTCGTATGATAGAGGTATTGATAACACTCTCCAAAAAGGTTATACTATAAGTGAGTGGGGGTCATTTGGCCCACTCAATGAAGGATGGTACAAAGGGGTTTGAGTATGTTTCTCTTATTGAGTTTATATTCCTTTATCATGATTTACTAGCATATTTTACCTTAAGCATTGAGCATGCATGCCATATTGATATTATACCCATCCTTTGCTTACAATTATACATTTCAATTATGTTACCTATCTCTTGCTAGCATTGCATCTCACATAGTTAAGTGAAGAATAAGAGATTGAATAAGGTAATTAGGGCTTGAAGGCTGATATAAGGTCCCTCCCCAGTCCCCAAATTAATTACCCCTGTAGCTATGCCTACATGATATTACCATGTAGGAATCGGAGCTCCTATTGATTGTACTCGTGGCTAGACAGATTGTTCAAGTTAGCCTTGGTGAGTCCTCCATTCCTGGGAAAATAACTATTCTCTTATGTTATGTATTAAGACTTATGACTATGAGGGTGAGCCCAGTTGCTTTGTCTTAGCCCCCGCTAAGTATATATATTTAGAGGCGTTGTTGGACAAGTTATGTATTATGTTTTTAGCTTTGACTCATCTAAGTTATTTAAGTATTAAACTCTTTTTCTCTCTCTCTCTCTATTTTGTATTCCCAACTCCCCTTGTTTATGTTTCTTATGTTGTTTTATATTACTTCTTCGACTAAAGATGTGTAATGATATGATGTGAGACTTGTTTGGGGTTCCTTTGGGTTACCCATTCGCTGGTCATGTCTAGGCCTTAGGCTTGGGTCATGACAAATTTACCTCTCCTCAAGTAAAACATCATATAAATATAAGGCCCTACCTGTGAGAAGCGTGAAAAGTGCACGAAAATAGTCCTGGAAATTTTATGAGTGTTAGTTGTTACAAAGACTTCTACAAGCCATATATTTTTCTAAGAGCCATACTTTTTCCTCGTGGAATATTGGTTGACTTGATAAAATTAGGGATTTTCTGGGATTCAATGTATGACTTTTCAGACAGCCCATAGAATACTTACAAGCCATAAGTCATTTCATGGAATGTGAACCAGAGAAAAGTTTTTAAAAGTTTGAATGTCATCAGACGAGACCCTTATCTCCGACCAATAGAATTGACCGCGAGGTCGTAAATGGGGTCTCGTGGTCCTATCTAGTAAAATTTTAAAAAGGAAAAATTTGACCTCAATGTTGTCGAATCTCTATACTATGTTGTTTTGACATTCAAAGATCCCCTTATCAGCCTTTATAACCCTAATTTACTCCATTCCACCCCATTCCAAAATCCTCCGAGTCCCAAAACACTCCCAAGTTTCCAAGGTCTTCAAAGGGAAGGTACAAGCTACTCTCCCATGTTTCTACTAATTTTTCTAAGGTTTTTTTGTCTTCTATTGCTAAGGTATGTGGTTCTAATTATGGAGACCTTTCCTGCAGAAGCTCAACCATTCTTTTTCTATTTTTTGATTTCTCAAGTTATAGCATTATATAGTGATTTTATGTTTCATATGATAGTAATAAGAAGTATTTTATGTTGATATGCCTTCATATATGATTACGCATTGAATTCCATGTGAAAATTTATGGGTTTATATTAGGGTTGGATGATGCCCTGGTCAAGTTTTACTATGTGTTGATGAGCTCTTTGAGTAATGAATAAGTGATCCTATTTTGTAACTCTCATGGCATTTACTCATAATTTGCATGGTTCTTTAAAGTTTGTACATGGACCTACCATGATTTGAATAAAATTGTAAACCAATCTTCTATGAATGTGCAGGCAGGCCTTATGGAAAGTTATATGAAATCATGAATAATATGAATTAATGGGCTATCATATATGTTATGAAACAATTAATATATTTTGAAAGTTACAAAAGATATGAAGCCCTATATAGATGCTAAGAAGCTTTAGTTTTGATGAGCTACTCTATGAAAAGATTATTATATTATTATGTTTTGCATATATTGGCAATAAGTATGATTTGGGTATTCCTTCGGCTTGTGACCTAGCACCAATCAGACCTTGGTATATAACCATTATCCCATAACTATGTTGCTATCATAGGATTGTGACTTAGCTAATGGATACATATTGTTTAAGTTATATGATTGACCAAAAAGGGTGTCAAGCACAAAAGGAGGCATACTTATGTGCTTGTTGTATATGATGGTGATTAGATGAAAGCCCCAAGCCCTTAATTACCCCTGTAGCACGAGGCATAATTACCCACCCCTTAGATCTATTTGTTATGTGATCTATGCTTATACCCTTCATTACAACATCCCCATAGCGTGAGTCCAAAGCCCCGTTTCCCTTAAAAATTATGTGCTACGTGTTTGTTTCTCTTATAGGCTTCCACAAAACACAAGATGTGCTATGTATGCTTAAGAGGGTTGTTTGGGATTCTCTTTGGATTCCCATTTGTTGTGTCATATCTAGGCCTTTGGTTTGGGACATGACAAAGCATAGTATCAGAGCATTAGGTTTGTAAGTAGTCCTCTAAAATCCAACGTACTGCATCAAGTAGAGTCTTATTCATGGTTGTAAAGTGCGCCACAACTATAGATGAGGGGCTATGAGGTGTTTGAACCACCCCAAAATGCCCCAAATTTGTACTTCAAAAATATCTATAATCGTAATTTCTATATATCTCAATATTAATGTGTGATATTGAAAATCAGAATTTGTATTCTTCATCAGGGAGCAAAATTGAGTGGAAAATGAGTATAACCCCAATTTTAGAGGACCCATAGCGAAAAATAATTTTCACAAAAATTTGAATTCCACTAGCCATCTGTGACATGGCCACGATGCGCCATGGGCACGGATCAGTATTGGAGTGCCCTTCGCAATAGGTCCGCATCGCGGCAGTGATGTGGAGCAGTATAGTTTATCCTTAATTTTCTATTTTGGCCCAAAGGCATTGGGGTCATGGCCCCATGCTCACTTATGCATGAAAACACCTATACTTAGTTATTTTTCAACGTTATATCACTCAAGGCACTCTTAAAATCCCTCTCCAAGACTTAACCTACTATGTCATCCAAATTCAAGTATCCCAAACTTAATTCTGGATCTCAAGAACTCCATTCAAGCTTCAAGTCTCCTCTAAGTCTACATTAAGAAAACCTAAGTTTAAGGTATATGGGTTTCATCCATTGGGACCTTTCACCCATAGAGCCCAATCTTCCTTTCTAAGAAATTGCATGTTTTCAAGGTGTATCTTTTATGGGTATCTCTTATTATGGATTTTTCTTGTAAATTATATTGGGGTTTTATGAAATGTTGATTGATTATGCATGTCTATCTATTTCAAGCTTATACTATGAATTGGTTTGTCTATTGAAACTATGCAAGTATTGAGCTATGAAACTATGATCTATTATGAGATTTGATGATGGATTTTAAGGTATGTTATATGAGGGTTTTATTATATGTTGGTGGGTTGATTTACATTGAGTTTTCTCATTTGAACTTGTATTACACACCCACCAAGTGTTTGATAAAAGGTCTTGACAAGGATTCTCAAGTTATTGATGGTCTACAACATGGTTTATGATGATTAAGGGATTCTATGTATATATTAAATTCATGAAAAGCGTCTATAGTGTTGCAATTGACCACACCTTGTCTGGGGTGACATGCCCAATAATCTTGTTGAGGGCATCACATACCTCGACCATGTTATTGGGGGTGACATGCCCATACTACCTCATTGAGGGGTAGATACTTTGACCACCTTATTAGAGGGTGACATGCTCATACTACCATATTGAAGGGTAGGTACCTTGACCACCTTGTTGGGGGTGACATGCTTATAGTACCACATTGAGGGGTAGATACCTCGACCACCTTGTTGCAAGGTAACATGCCCATACTATCAGGTTGAGGGGTAGATACCTCAATCACCTTCCAAGGAGGTGACATGCCTTGGATTCTAAGTAATAGTTTCTTGACCTTTGATTATGGTCTCTTCCTACACATGTATTATGTTCTATACAATTTATATGATTTACAAGCATGTTTTACTTTTAGCATTAATCATACATGCCATATTGATATTACACTTATCCATTGCTTATCGTTATGCATTTTGACTATATTGGCTTATGACTTATTGCATCGCATCCCATAAACTTAGTATATTCAAATGTACTAACGCATACTCTATGCCTACATGATGTTACAATGTAGGAATAGGAGTACCTCTCGATCATCCTCCACATGGCTAGTTTTGGTATTTCAAAAGATAAGCTTTGGTGAGTCCTCAAGTTCGGGGACACTAGCTATGCTACTCTTACTATTAGATGTCTCTTTATGTTCAACACTTGATACTATGAGGGTGAGCCTAGAGAGTGTCTTTGCCCCGCTCTAATCTATGTTAGAGGTGTTATTGGAATAGTTGATGTACTTATGCAATGAGCTTGATATGCTAAGAGGCTTGTTTATATCTCGTGTTGTTATTTTTCTTCTGCGATCAAGGATGTGTGATTGATATGCTAAGAGGCTTGTTTCGAGTTCCCCATTCACCATGTCACATCAAGGCCCTATCTTGGGTCGTGACAGTGTTTTAGGAAATGGTTCACTTCTTCCTACTCTATGTCATGCTTTAGATTTGAAATAAGGTTTCCTATCTCTAATGGGTAGTCGTTTGGTCTTTCATATTATGCCATTAAGATGAATGGAACAAAGAGCTCCCCCTCACCTCGAGGGTAAACCAGCCCCATTGGTGAGTCCATTGTTGCTAAAAGAGTCTATAGAAATTGTCCCGTGTTCATTTTGCATAAAATCTTACCTTGTGATTTTGTTGAATTAGATATGGTGAATTTTGATGTCATTCTTGGGATGGATTGGTTGTATGCATATTATACTTTTATTGATTATACAACCCATAGGGTTGAACTCTAATTCCCTAATAAGCTCATCCTTGAGTGGGAAAGTCATGATGTGGTGGCCAAGGGTAGATTCATTTCTTATCTTAAGGCCTAAAAGTTGATTTCTAAAGATTGTCTTTATCATCTAGTGAGGGTTAGGAATGTTGAGTCCAAAGTCTTTTGTATCGAGTCGGTTCTGGTGGTTAATAAGTTTCTTGATGTCTTTCCCGATGAACTTCCTGGTTTCCTTCCCGAAAGGGAAATAGATTTTGGTATACATCTTTTTCTAAACTTTGGGCGAATATGAAGCGCATGGGTACAAGTTATACCTTGGAATGAAAGATAATTCTGAATCTCCTTCCCGATACTCAATCCATTTCTATTCCCCCTTACAGTATGGCCCCGATGGAGTTGAAGGAGCAATTGAGGGATTTATTGAAAAAGGGTTTATAAGGCCTAGTAAGTTACCTTGGGGTGCACCAGTGTTCTTTGTGAAGAATAAGGATGGTTCTCTTAGAATGTTTATTGATTATCAACAACTTAATAGAGTTACCATAAAGAACAAGTATCCTCTACCAAGGATTGATGATCTTTTTGATCAACTTCAAGGAGCTAGTGACTTTTCTAAGATTGATCTTTGGTGCAGGTATCACGAAGTGAATGTGTGGGAGTGTAACATTCCCAAGGTGGCTTTTCGGACTAGTTATAGGCACTTTGAGTTCGTGGTTATGTCTTTTGGGTTGAGTAATACACCAATTATATTTTTGGATCTTATGAATAGGGTCTTTAAACCCTACCTTGACTTGTTTGTGGTTGTTTTTATTGATGATATCTTGAACTATTCCCATAGTGAGGAGGTGCATGTGAATCACTTGAGGGTGTGTTGCAAATCATGAGAGAGTAAAGGTTGTACGTAAAATATGAGAAATGTTAGTTTTGACTGAAAGAGGTTGCTTTTCTAGGGCATGTGGTGTCGATTGATAGCATTAAGGTGGATCCTAAGAAAACAAAGGTGATTAGAAATTGGTCTAGACTTTTGACTCCATCGAACATTAGAAGTTTCTTAGGTTTGGCAGGTTATTACTAGAGGTTTGTGAATGGATTCTCTTATATTGCTTCCCCATGATAAAATTGATATAGAAGAAGGCAAAATTTATATGGACCGATAAGTGTGAAAAGAGTTTCCAAATGTTGAAAGATAAGCTTATCTCCGCTCCTATCTTGGCTCTACCAAAAGGGTTAGAAGGATTGGTTGTTTATTATGATGGCTCAATAATTACTTTGGGGTATGTGTTGATTCAAAGTGGTAAGGTGATAGCATATGCCTTTAGACAACTTAAGGTGCATGAGAAGAATTATCCCACACAATCTTGAATTGGCAACCATGGTATTTGCTTTCAAAATTTGGCATCACTACTTCTGTGGGGTTCATGTTGATGTGTTTACTGAGCACAAGAGTTTCCAATATGTGTTCACTCAAATAGATCTTAACTTGAGACAAAAAAGGTGGTTAAAGCTCCAAAAAATTATGATATGAGTGTACATTATTACCCCAACAAAGCTAATGTTGTGGTCGATGCTCTAAGTAGGGTATCTATGGGTAGTCTAGCTCATGTTTGATGATGGTTGCAAAGAGGTGGCTAGAGAAGTTCATCAGTTGGCTAGATTGAGGGTTAGGTTATATGAAGTTAATAATGGGGGTGTAATGGTTGTTGATGGTTCTAACTCATATTTTATTGAAGAGGTAAAGGCAAAACAAGATCCTGACCCCACCTTGCTAGAGTTGAAGGTATTGGTGAGAGATGAAAAACTGGAGGTTTTCTCCCAAAGGGGACACGGTGCCCTTAGGTACAAACGTAGATTGTGTGTACCAAATGTGGATGACTTGAGAGAATTGATCTTGAAGGAGGCCCATAATTAATCTTATTCCATTCACCCCAGTTATAAAAAGATGTATAGAGACTTGAGGGAAGTGAATTGGTGGGGTAGTATGAAGAGAGACATTGCCAAGTTCATATCCAGATGTCACAATTGCCAATAAGTGAAAGTGAAATATCAAAAGTCTGGTGGCCTAGCCTAAGACATAGAGATTCCTACTTCAAAGTGGGAAGAAATCAACATGGATTTTGTTGTTGGGTTGCCTAAAGCTAGGAAATATTTTGACTCTATTTTTGTTGTTGTAGATAGAATGACAAAGTTGGCTCACTTCTTACCGATCAAAATGACTTATGGTGCTAAAGATTATGCCAAATTGTACATTCATGAGTTAGTTAGATTGCATGGCATTCCCTTGAATATTATTTCGGGTCATTGTATTGAATTTACTTCTCATTTTTTGAGGTATTTCCAAAGAGGTCTTGGTACCAAGGTTAAGCTTAGCATGACCTTTCACCCTCAAATAGATGGTCAAGTTGAGAGGACTATCCAAACTCTTGAGAATATACTTAGAGCTTGTGTTTTATAGTTTAAGGGTAGTTGGGATTAACATCTTCCAGTGATTGAGTTTGCTTACAACAATAGCAACCACTTAAGCATTGGTATGGCACCCTTTGAAGCTTTTTATGGTAGGCATTGTAGATGCCTAGTTGGGCGGTTCGAAGTGGATGAAATGGCTTTGGTAGGTCCCAATTTTATCAAGGAAGCCTTGGAGAAGTGATGTTGATTTGGGAGAGATTGAAAACAGCCCAAAGTAGACAAAAGTCTTATTCTGATATAAGGAGAAGAGATCTAGAGTTTAAGGTTGGTAATTGGGTCTATTTGGAAGTCTCACACATAAAGGATGTGGTCTGGTTTGGCAAGAAGGGGATGTTTAGCCCAAGGTTTGTGGGTCCTTATAAAGTTTTGAGGAGAGTGGGTAAGGTTGTATATGAGTTGGAGTTGCCTATGGAGATGGACATGGTTCATCCGATTTTCCATGTGTTTATGTTGAGAAAGTGTGTGGGTGGCCCAAGTGATATAGTTCCCTTGGACGTTGTCGGTGTTGTAAAAGATAATTTGACTTATAAGGGGGTACCGATGGAGATTTTGGATAGAGAAGTGAAGTAGTTGAGAAATAAAGATGTAGCTTTCGTCAAGGTCCTTTGGAGGAATCAACAAGATGAAAGTGCCACATGGGAGGCCGAGGAGCACATGAGAAAGTGATATCCATATATCATCCATTCTACTCAAGTTGAAGGTACTAATTTAAGTCCCCTATATGATTTCATGTCTTAAGTTTCCGCCTTTATGTCATTTTGTATGCATCCATGTTTATGTTGACAAGTTTATGGTGATTTTGGACATTCATGTTGACATTTTGAGAATGATGTTTAAATGCATTTGTTATATTTATTTCGGGCTGAAATCTTCATATTACTTCTCTTATGTACATTTCTTTGACATTTGGGGACGAACATTCCCAAGGGAGAGATATTAAAATGCCCCAAAAATGTACTTTTGAAATGCCCATAATCATAATTTTCATATATCTCAAAATCGATACGTGATATTAAAAATCCAACTTCATATTCATGATCAGGGGGCAAAATTGAGTAGGAAATGGGTATAACCCTGATTTTAGAGCACACATAGCGAAAAATAATTTTTGCAAAATATCGATTCCAATGGCCATCCGCACCTTGGCCGCAACATGCCAGAGGCGCGGATTAGTGTTGGAGGAACTTTGCATCTAGTCTGCTATGTGCCAATGGTGTGGGCCAATGTATTTTTTCCCTTGATTTTTTATTTCGGCCGAAAGGCCTTGGAGTCATAGCCCCATGCCCACTTATGCGCGAAAACATCTATACATAGCCATTTTTCAACTCTATTTCACTCAAGACACTCTCAAAACTCTCTCCAAGACATAAGCAAAAATCTATCAAAATTCAAGTGTCCCAAGCTTAATTCTGGATCTCAAGAACTACCTTCAAACATCAAGTCTCCTTCAAGTATACATCGTGGCAGCCCTAAATTTAGGTATATGAGTTTCATCCATTGGGTCCTTTCACCCATGGAGCCCAATCTTCCTTTATGAAAATTGCATGTTTTCAAGTTGTATCTTCTATAGATATCTCTTATTATGGATTTTGATTATAAACAATGTTGGGGTATTATGTAATGTTTGTTATTATGCATGTTTACTATTTCAAGATTATAACATGAATTGATTTTGTCTATTGAGACTAACATGATTCAAGCTATGAAATCTATGAACTATTGTGAAGTTTTGATATGATTTACAAGTTACACATGATCGGGTTTTACCATGATGATTGGTGGGCTGATTTAGATGATTTCAAGATGCATTGATTTCACTATTTCATGATCTACACTCTTGCATTCTGCATAATTTAAGCATGTTCTCATATGTGCCCAGCAAGTGTTTGATGAAATGTGAAGTCAAGAATTCTCAAGTTAATTACATGTTTTATAAGTCAAGGGACTTCATGATGAATATGGGCTATTAAGTATGTTATGTATTCATGAAATTATCTATGATTATGCAAGTATGAAGTTCAGCCCTATTTCCAAGATTTTACCTCTTGTGAGCCATTCATGTTAAAGTAAGGGTTCGTGTATGATTATGATCTATTCTCATGTTTCAAGTTAGGATCATGATGTGTTGTCAAATTCAAGCACATTTGATGTCTAAAAGATAGGATTTTGCACATTCTTAATGTGACTTGTTATAGTTTTTATGTGTGTTTCTGTTGTCCTTGCAGAAAATACAGGTTGGCATGATTTTAGGAGAAAATTATAGATATTGATAAAGTACAGGACATATCAGCCATCAGACGAGTCCTAACCCAAGCTACGAATCGTAGTGTGCCCTCATAGCAAGAAATAGTGTTTAGAAATTAGGAATTTGTAAAGTGAAGATCAGCTATATGAGGCTTACTTATGAATCATATGTATCACTATAACTCGTAAGAGGGGGCCTCGTAGCTAGAAACAGTATTGTAAAAATTTTGACCAAGAACTACAACTAAGGACTATGAGAAGACACTACGAGTCATAGGTCAGACCATGACTCATAGCCATGGATCATAGCAGTCAAGTCCAAAATGCCTAGTGCTGACTACAAAGGCCTGATTGTGACTCGTAGGTCACCCTACGAGTTGTAATTGGAAACTGTATCTGCTGCCAACTGTATTTTCTATTTTACTTTTAAGGTCTTTAAATAGTTAATGATAGAGTTTTTTGAAGGGAGACTCAACATTTTACAGATTCTATAACACTTTGAATATTTTTAGAGCACTTTTCTAGGGTTTAGTGTAGATTTTAGTATTTTAATTTTGAAGACCCTTTTTGGGGGATTTGAAATCACTTGTACTCAACTTCCATTAGTCCAAGCTTGTGGTTTCAACATCAACGTGGTTTTGTTCTTCATTTTTCTTGGGTAATCTCTAAACCATGTTTATTCTAATCATTATTTGTGAGTTTGCCCTATCTATGAGTACCTAACTGCCCACAACTTGGGATTGTGGGAGCCATGAGGAGTTGGCTTGAAATAACCTAGATTTTGTGCATTTCTTTGATTGGGTATTTGCATGTATCGTCTATTTCCTTTCATTTTGAATGTTGTTTGGTGGTGGGAAACACCGAACCCTGCCTACGATCATGATCCCGACAAAGGTAGTGACAAATAGAAAAAGAGAAGTAGATGATAGGATTCGATTGATATGTTCTTGTCTAATCAACCAAACCTAACAAAGGGGAGGTTGACTGGTTCAATGGGTAATGGTTAGTTGGCACACCATGGTTGCCGACCAAGCGCCAGGGTGATATTTGACCTTTACCTTCACAAGAGGGCATGAAGAATCTAAGTTATTGTCTTGCATGCAATATCTAAATTAGGGTTATGTTATCTGGGATATATTGTTTTTGTTTTTGTTGTTTAGCTTTGTTTGCCGGGTATACTAGGTTTGTATGCCCAACACAAGGAGCCAAGGAAACCCCTTAGTTCCAATCAACTTGGAGATCCACCGAATTGCAAGAAGAATGGCCCAAGAAAATGAGGACATCATAATTGATGAAACCATTGGTCAACATGAGAAATATGTGGGTAGAAATGAAGACCCACCACAAAGGGATAATAGGCCACACTATAATGCTTCCAATGAAAATGCATATGGATGGAACCAATATAGGTTGAACCCTATGGTCATGGATGTCACGAGAGCGATAGTATTGCCACCTCTACCAGTCGATACTAATTTCACCATGTCTAGTGGTCTCCTAAAAATGCTTCAAAATTGTGGTTTTTTACAGGGATACCTTCGGAGGATCCACATAGTCATCTACATAATGTCGGGTTTGTTTGTAACAGTATTATTAGTACACAAAATCTTTCTATTAATGCAGTTAGTTTGAGAGTGTTCCCTTTATCTATGACTGGAAATGCTGTAATTTGGTTATCCAAGCTTCCATAAAGTTCGATCACTAGTTAGGTCGAGATACAGAGAGCCTTCTAAGAAAGGTATTTGACAAGGTCCAAAAAGCTTAAGCTCAAAGATCAAATAAACAACTTTGAGCAATTGTCGGGTAATTCAATTAGTACTACATGGGAAAGGTTCACCAAGTGCTTGAGGATGGTTCCAGATCACAAAATTATCAATTATGCCTTAGTAGAGATCTTTTATCAGGCTCTTGACGAGAATAGTCAAGCTTGCGCCGACACCATTATGGGAGGCATGTTTCTTGATCAACCTTTTTGCACGAATCGCCGAAAGAATAGAGCAATTAGTTAAAACAAATAGGGCATGGGGGAAAGCAGAGAGAGGTGCTACTAAAAGTTCTTCGGTGGTGAACACCAACAATGTGCAAGATAACATGAATGAGAATATTATGCAACAATTTGCTCTACTTCACATATGTATGGACTTGGTATTGAAACAAAACAATGCACGTTTTCACGAAGTGACTCACCAACCTCCTAAAGCACCCTGTATGAAGAACCATTCTTTGATGAAGATGGTTGTTTTGTGAGTAACCAATAAATGGGTTTTTGAAACAAACCCCAAGGGTCTAACACGGACTATTGGAGACAAGGTTCTAGAAATCTAGGTCGGAACTACAATTACGAGGTAGCGTATAGAGATAACTATGGCGATTATAATGAATGAGAAAGAGTACCGAAGGAAGAATGGGGATGAAGAGATGGTTATAAAAAATTTCCCTATGTGCCTTCCCACAATCCTGATGCTGGGTCTAGCACTTCTAGGATAGAGGAAATGTTTATCAAGTTGTTGAAGAAGGCCGACGATCAAGATGAGACCTTGGAAGTGATGAAATCGAAACTCGGTGGCCACTAAACAATTAGAGTAACAACATGGCAAAGTTTATTCTCTATTAAACCAATGCTAAAAGGGTACATTCCTAAGCAACATGATTCAAAATCTAAATAATGATGGACATTACATAGCGGTCATAATAAGAAGTAGGAAAAGCACCATAGATCCCCCAATACTGGTGGTTGGTGATGATGCTTGTGAGAAGGGTGTTGATGACAAGGTGGATGTTGGTGAAGAAGGTTTGGAGAGAAATGGGATGCAAAGTGAAGAATTGAATGGGCAAGACAGAGCAAAGATGAAACGACTCCAAAAATGCCTGAAATCGTGCCTCGAAAGTGCCTGGAATCTTGTTTTTCATATATCTAAAAATCCATTTTAAATTTCAAAAATTCGACATAATATTCTTGTTCAGGGGGTCAAAGTTAGGGTGACAAGGGTCTAACCTCGATTTTAAAGAAAAGGAATCGAATTATGAAATTTGCATTTGTTGCAATTTCCAATGAGGGTCTGTGACCTCTTCGCGATGCAGAGAGGTGTATTTCATGCACTATCTTTTCCTAGCTCACCCAAATTTTTGTAAATGTTGGTCCTAAGTTTTCCCAAATATATTTTCAGCTATACTTAGCCTTATTTCACCCTCATATCACTCAAATCATTCCCCAATTTTTTTCCCAAACACCTCGACTCATTTCTAACCTTAAATTCAAGTCCCAAACTCAAGGCTAATCTCAAGGATTTCTTCAAGGATCTCACCCAAGCTTCAAATCTCCATTAAATTCTTCTTCAAGAACTTCACAAAAGTTAAGGTATGTGGTGTTGAACTATTGGATCCTTTCACCCATGGTGTCTAAACCCTCTTTTACTCAATATTTGCATGATTTAAAGTTGATTTTACATGTGGCTCTTGTATATTGAGAAATGTACTCCACAATGATTTTAGTTCATGAAAGTATGGTTGTTTAAGCATGTTTTGAGCTTCAAATCTTGGATCTAATATTGGATTTGATAAGGGGTGTTGATATGAATGTCTTGGGGATGTTGCAAGTTGTTGATTAAAGGTTTTACCACTGATTGTCTTGCATGATTTCATCTCTAAATTGCATGCTCTTTTGCCCCATTAACCACCCACAAAGTGTTTGATAAGATTTTTAGTTATGGTTTCTTGAGGAAATGATGGTCTAAAGTATGTCATATGATAATGAAATGAGCTTATGTCCATAATGATACTATCTAAAGTGTTATGGTAGATGATTCCCAATTTGGGGGCCTAGTTGAGAGGTCAAAGATTCAACCACTAGGGTGATGGGTGCGATCATCACCAACCTAGTTGAGGCCTTGATTGCTCAACCACTAGTGTGATGGGTGCGATCATCACCAACCATGTTGAGAGGTTGATTTCAACCACTAGGGTGATAGGTGCGATCATCACTAACTGTGATGAAGGGTTTGAACTTCACACACTAGGGTGATGGGTGCTATCATCAGTAATTCCAAGGGGTTTATACCTTGTTAATCTAGCATGGTCTCCCCTTCACATATGATATTCTATATGAGCACAATTTACTTAAGCATGTTTTACTTATGCATTCATCATACATGACATATTGCTATATTATGCCTATTGCCTATCATGATGCATGTTGGATTATGATGCTTATCTCTTGTTGAATTGCATCACACATACTTAGTACATTCAAACATACTAACACATATTCTTGCTTGCATAATATCACTATGTAGGGACCGGTGCCGAAGTTGATCATCCTCCTCCTCTATGTGGGTAGGTAGTGTTATTCCAAGCTTGTTGGTTAGTCCTCAATTTCGGGGACCTCGGTCTAAGTTATTATTATCCTTGTATTGAAACACTTTCTTATGTTCTATTGACTATGATGGAGAGCCTGGTTGCTTATCTTGGTCTATATTACATCTTTGTATTACAGGTGCTTGTTGGACATATTGTGTATTTATATATACGCTTTGAGCCTTGACTTTTGATTATGACATTTATATGTCTTTGTATGATTCTGCGACCAAGGATGTGTAATGACAAGTTAAGAGGCTTGTTTGGGGTCCCTTCAATTTCCCCATTTATCGTGTCATGTCTAGGCCCTAGGCTTGGGTCATGACAAAAGATGATCCCAAAACTCCCTTCAGATTTTCCTCAAAGACTCAAGAAAAAGGAGGAGGATGGTAAATTCAAATACTTCCTTTCTATATTGAAGCAATTGTCCATTAACATCCCCCTTCTAGAAGCATTGGAGAAGATACCCGAGTATGCTAAGTACATGAAGGATTTGGTGATAAAGAAGCACACGTTGAGCCAAGAGCTTTCGCAAGATCTCTAACAATATAGTACCATCATGACCTAATGCCTAGTCCAAAAGAGAAAAGACCCTAGTGCATTCACTATTCCCTGCACTATTGGCCCCCCCGCGTTCTTAAGAGCATTATTTTATTTAGGAGCAAGGATAAATTTGATGCCTCTTGCCATTTTCAAAAGGCTTGGTCTTGGTACTTCTACTCCCACAAGAATGTGGTTACTCATGGGGAATAGACCTATCAAAAATCCAGGAGGGATACTTTTTTATGTGCTTGTAAAAGTTGATAAATTTATCTTTCTTGGTGATTTCATGATCCTTGATTGTGAGATTGATTTTAAGGTGACCATTATATTGGGAAGACCATTTTTGGCCACTGGGAGAGCCTTGGTGGATATGGACTCCAGTCAACTTTGATTTAGGGTCAACGATGCAGAGGTTGTTTTTGACATCCGCCAAATAATGAAGTACCCACACAAGTTCAAGAATGAATAGGTCCATTGAAGATTTTTGAAGATGGATGATGACTAAGTCAGGCCACGACATTAAATAAGGCGCTTCTTGGGAGGCAACCCAAGTATCTTTCATATTTTTGGCTTGTTTGCAAGTTTAGTTTGGTTGTTTGAATTACTAGGTATGAATCAAGTGCTGAAAGTGTGAAGGAAATAACATTTGAAGCAGCCTCTACGACCAGGCCTACAAATCGTAGTGAACACTATGACTCTTAGTCATGCCTTGTAGAGGAAAAAAGTAATAATTTAAAGTTTATACATATACTAAGAGCCAACCTTACTATTCGTAGGGCTCCCTATGAGTCGTAAGTGGGGTTCATAGTGCCCAAGTATGATTTCTGAATTTTCCTAAGTGTTGGGTCTGCTACGAGACCAAGGCCTATGAGTTGTAGGAAGCCCTACAGCTCGTAGTCGGGATTTAAGAGCCCCGAAATACAGGATTTTAAAAGTCGACTTGGTAAGAGTTAATTTCCCCATTTTAAAATTATTTCTTCCCCCCTAAGCATTCCTAAAAACTTTTTCTACTATTCTGATCAATTTTTCCATCAACCTATGTCAATTTTTTGCAAGAATTTTGGAAAGCCCATCGACTAGGGTTTGACATCCCCTTTTCTCTCTTAATGCATCTATTCATCTATTATTTCCTCAATTGGTATGTTTCCTGGTTAAATTCTTCACACATGTGTTATGAACTACTTGAGTTGTTGGATGATTGAGAATACCCATGAGAAAATGATTCTCTAAATGCGAGAACTAGGGTTTTCCTATTAAAATTCCCTATTGTTATTCTAAGATTATGAAAGTGCTATTGTTGGATTGTTGTAATAATGGAAATCTTTCCATATCTAGTGTTGATCATATTGGTTGATCAATTTTTGAGTTAATGTCGGGGTTGAAATTTGGTTGTGGTATGTGTTTAGGTTGAGAATGAACGTTTAAGATACCCTTTGTATAGATTTGTTTTGGATTCCTTGGAACTCCCATAATCATGTGTTTGTGTGATTGTTGTGAGTTTAGGGATAGATTATTCTTGGGTAGTTCTTGAATGTTTCAGGGAAGTTATTGCCTGTTTGTGGGGTAAATTATGGTTTGAAAGTTCATGACTAGGGTCATACTTATCATACCTATTGAATGGATTGATAATTGTTTCAAATAATATTTGAATGATGTTTTGGTTGATGGTGGTTTATGTGGTGAAGGTACAGGCTCCACAGGTTCCTGTTGTTTCCTACTACGAGATCATCTTATGACTCGTAGAATGTCCTACGAGTCGTAGTGGCCCTTCATAGGGAACAACAGTAATCTATGGTTCCTTACCATTACCATACGAGACCCACCTGATGTGCTATCAAAAAATAATACATTTGATGCCAGAAACAAGGAATTTTGTGAGTTCTTAGTGGCACACCATGGTTGCTGTAGATGAGTGATGTGCTATCAAAATATAATACATTAGGTGCCTAAAACAAGGAATTTTTTGAGTTCTTAATGCGACTTTTTATGATTTTTATGTGTTTTTGTGTTGTTATTGCAAAAAAGATAGGTTGGCATAATTTTGGAGAAAAATTACAGATTTTGCTGAAGCCCAGGATATACGATCTTACCTACAAGTCATAGCCTAAGCTATGAGTCGTAGGGTGATCTCATAGCAAGAAACAGTGACCAAAAATAAAAAATCTGGTAAGTGGAGGTCAGTCTTACGAGGCCATCCTACAAGTCCTAGGTCTTGATACGAATAGTATAGGTAGACTCATAGTAGGAAATAGAGAGCCAAAACTTTGGACCAAAAACTAGAGGCCTAGACTACCTGAGGAGCATATGAGTCGCACCCCAAGAAATGACTCGTAAGGTCTAGACATTAAAGACAGTAAAGGGGAATCTGCTATCTGATTGCCCTACAGGCCCCATCTCCATTAAAGTATTAGCCAGTGCTTCTTTTGGGGCTACAACTCATACCAGTGGGTCATATCAACTGAGACCAAAATGTCAAGAACTTGATACGAGACCCCAATTATGACTCGTAGGTCACCCTACGAGTTATACCTGTGAGATGTACCAGCTGCCAGCTGTATTTTTTGTGTACTTTTTAGGGTTATTTTGTAAATACTATAAATACTTTAAGTTAGGGTTTTATTGAGGGGCCTTACAGATTCCAGATATTGAATATCACCTTTGAATATTCTTTCAAGTATATTTTAGGGTTCTAGCTTAGATATTTATTTCTCTCTTGAAAAACACACTTTTGGGGAGTGCAAATCTTGTATTGTATTCATTCTCAATATATCAAGCTTGTGGTTTGCAACTTGTGGTGTCTTCCCTCTTCATTGCTTTGGGTAAAATTCTGAACTATGTCTTGTATTTACATTTTTGTTGATTTTACCTTAGGCATGAGTAGCTAAGCACCCACAACTTGGGGTTGTGGGAACCATGGGTAGTTGACTTGAAATGACCTAGGTTTATTGCATATCTATCATTGGGTTTTTGTATGTATTGTCTATTTCCCTTCATTTTAATTGTTGTTTGGTGATGGCCAACACCAAACCCTGCTTACTATCACGATCCTGACCAAGGTAGTGACGAATAGGAATAGAGAAATGGATTATATGATTCGATTGATGTGTTCTCGTCTAATCAACCATACTTGAACAAGGGGAGGTTGACAAGGACAATAGGTAATAATTAGTTGACACACCATGGTAGCCGACAAGCACCATGGTGAAATTCAACCTTCACCTACACAAGAGGGCTGGAAGAACCTAAGTTACTATCCTATATGAGATCTTCAATTGTAGTTATGTTGTCTAGGATAATCAAGTCATCGAATCATGGGGAATACAATTCCTAAGTTGTCCCTGAAATTGAGTGTTTTCTCACATCATAGTATAGTGGTTAATTTTTGTTTTCGTTCTTGAATCACAAAAACCCCCATTTAGAGAATTTAGTTATAGATACTCGAAATTGTTAATAGTGAAATCTTATAGTCAAATCCTGTGTTCCATGTGGATTCAACCTAACCTTCAGTTAGGTTAATTACTGACAGCGGTTGCTTTCATATTAGGGCGTGAACATCATAAAAAATTATGGCTTTTTGACGGGGAATACGACTAGGCTTTGACTTGGTTTCACTATTAGTTAGTTTAAGTATTAATTTATAGACTCTCTTGTATGTTACTTTTGTTGTTGTTTTTGTTGTTTGATTTAATTACAAGGTGTACCAGGTTATATGCCTAACACAAGAAGCGAAGGCAATCCCTCAGCTCTGATCAATTTGGCGATCCATCGACTCCTTGGAAGAATGGCTCAAGTGAATGACGATATTGCGGTTGAGAAAGAAATGAATATGAATGATGATATAGGAAGATAGGAGAATCCATCACCAAGGGAGAACAGGACACATCATAGGGACTTCAATGAAAATGCTTATGGATTAAGCCAATCTTGCTTGAACCCTATGGCTATAGATGTTACTAGCAGACACTATGTTCTCGATGTTAAGTGGATTACTTCAAATACTCTAAAAATGTGGGTTATTCATAGGACTTTCTTCAGAGGATCCCCATCATCATCTCCATAATGTGGTTTTTGTTTGCAAGACTGTCATGGGGACACAAAATCTTTCTCTTGATGTCATTGGCTTACGGATGATTCTATTATCATTGACTAGGAATGCAACTGTGTGGTTGTCTGAGCTTTCTCCGGGTATGATAACAAGTTGGGCAGAGCTTCAGAGAGAGTTTCTTGAAAGTTATTTTCCAAGATCAAAGAAGCTAAAACTCAAAGATCAAATTAACATCTTTGAGCAATTGTCGGGTGACTCTATTAGTACTACGTGGGAGAGATTTATCAAAAGCTTGAGGATGATCTCCTAACACAAGATTGTTGATGGTGCCTTGGTTGAGATTCTCTATCAGGCTCTTGATGAGAATAGTCAAACTAGTCCTAACACAATCATGGGAGGCATGTTTCTTGACCAACCTTTTGCATTGATAGCTATAAGGATAGAGCAAGTGGTTAAAACTAATAGAGCATAGGGTCAATGAGAGAGTGATGCAATAACGACTTCTTGTGTGGTTAATACCAACAATTAGCAAGCAAAGTTCAATGAAGACATCGTGGAGCCACACGCAAAACATTGCACAAGTATGGACTTGGTCTTGAACCAAAACCAAGTAAGTGTCCAAGCGGTCACTCACCAACCTTCTAAGGCTCCTATATATGAAGATTCATTCATTGATGAAGATGCTTATTTCGTAAGTAATCAAGCGACGGGTTTTCAGAATATGCTCTAGGGGTCCAAATCAGACTATTGGAGGCAAGGTTCTGGGAATCAAGGTTGAAATTACAATTCTGATGGTGCTTATAGAGATTACTGTGGTGGTTACTATGAAAGAGAGAGGTTGCCGAATACCAAATGGAGTAAAAGATATTGTTATAGGAATGGTCCTTATGTGTTGCCCCACAACCGTGATATCGTGCGAAGCACTTCAATTCTTGAAGAGATGTTTGATAAGTTTTTGAAGAGAGCCGACCACTAAAATGAGACCTTGAAGGGAATGAAAGTGGACATTTCAAGTACTAACCAAATAATAGAGCCTCACTCGATGGCAATTAACTAACTAGAACAATAATTTGGGTAGGTTTCTTCACAATTGAACCAATGCAAAAAGGGTGCCTTACCAAGAAACATGGTCTAAAATCCTAAAATGAAGGGCATTGCAAGGCAGTTATGACTCAGAATGGAAAAAACACCATAGATCCCCCTATGCTGGTGATTATGGATGAAGTTGATGAGAGAGGTATTAGTGGTGACGTTGTGGTTGAGGGATAAGGTCCAAATATCTTTTGGATGCAAAGAGAAAAGGTAAGGGAGCACGAAAAAATAAAGTCAATTCCAAAGCCTCCTCCTTCTTTCCCTCAAAGGCTTAAGAAAAAGGAAAATGAGGAAAAATTCAAACACTTCTCTCAATATTGAAGCAACTATCCATCAACATTCCCCTTCTAGAAGTTTTGGAGAAGATGCCCGAGTACGCCAAGTATATGAAGGATTTGCTGCAAAGAAACACACTTTGAGCCAAGTGTTTTCACAGAAGCTCTAACAATGTAGTGCAATCATGACCAAATGCCTTGTTCAAAACCAAGAGGACCCCGGTGCATTCATCATCCCTTGCACCATTGGTGATGTTAAATTCGCAAAAGCATTGTGTGACATAGGAGTAAGCATCAATCTAATGCCTCTTGCCATATAAAAAAAGATTAGGCTTGGCACTCTTACCCCAACAAGAATGTGATTACTTATGGCAGATCGAACCATCAAAAATCTAGAGGGAATACTTCTTGTTATGCTTATTAAAGTTGATAAAATTATCTTTCCTGCAGATTTTGTGATCCTTGATTATTAGGTTGATTTTGAGTTTTGGGAAGACCATTTTTGGCCACTAGGAGAGCTCTTGTGGATATGGATTTGGGTCAACTTCTATTTAGGGTCAATGATATAGAGGTAGTGTTCAACATTCGCTAGTTAATGAAACTACCTGATGAATTAAAGAGTGAGGTGTGGACCCTTGATGATTGCTGATGATGGATGAAGACAAAGTCGAGCCACGATGTTAAACTAGGCGCGTCTTGGGAGGCAATCCAAGCATCTTTGATAATTGTTGGTTTATTTTAAGTGTCTTTGGTTATTGGAATTCTTAGGTAGTAAGGTGTTTGTTTGTTTTAAGTTGAAAGACATTGATGCAGTTGCAATATTTTGAAGATTATTGTGTTTTGGGATGTGGTCTGCAGGTGGAAATGGAAGAACTGAAGATGTGAGGGAGTGGCACTTGGAGTAGGCTCTACGAGTAGGCATATGAGTCATAGTCACCTCTACAACTCTTAATCATGCCTCATAGAGGAAAACAGTGAGCATCAAAAGTTAGCACAGACACTACGAGCCAACCTTACGATTTATAAGGTCTCCTATGAGTCCTAAGTGGGGGTCGTAATGCCTAGGTATACAATCTAAATTTTTCTAAGTGTCAAGGTCTACTATGATACTGGGACCTATGAGTTGTAGGATACCCTACGACTCATAGTCGGGGTCACATAGCCCCGATCTGCAACTTTTTAAAAGGGCAACCCAGATTAATACAAAATGGGTCAAAATCAAATTTGACCCCATTTTCATTTCAAATGCCCTAAAACCGATGAATATCCCCAAATCAATCCCCCCTTATAATATTCTAATTAAAATTCTAGCTACCCACATCATTTTTCGGCGAGGATAATATTCTCTAGGTTTTGGCGCATTTTTCTGTCTATTTTGCATTGGCTCAATTCTTTCACCATTTTGTATTATGCCTGCAAAGGACAAATGACCAATCCAAACATTTCAACGAAGGTTGGTGGACAAATCTTCCATGGCTGAGAGATCTGAGGGTTCTCTAGAAGTTCACAGGGTCAAAATAGACCCCTAAGCTAATGTACCTCAAACTCGGGCTCGTACAGCTTAGACACCTATGGATGTGAATAGTTCCTCCCACTCTACAGAGGAGCAACAGGAAGGGGAAGAAGATGGGTCTGAGAGTAGTTTGCCACAGATAACCCCCACACATACCGAGATAGATTCTGAGGAGGGGTCACAAGCCTAGAAAGAGGAAGTCAAATCACAGCCCCCAGTCGACCGCAGATGGTGCATTGACAAAATGAAGAGAGTGATAAGTGAGAAAGATGTTGGGGTTAAGACGAAGCTACTACAGTGGATAGCTATCCAGATATGTGAGGAGGGGTTCGAACCAATGTGGGTTACAAACCACATAAATCCTATAGTAAAAGACCACCTTTCTTTCTAGGCCAAGTTTTAGTGGTCCATTAGCAGTTTGCGTATCCGGCCTACTTTCACGGATAATGTGATCACCTTAGAGCGAGCAACGTTATTGGCCTACATTCTAGCTGGTTATGAGATAGATTGGGCTTGGATTATCTCCGAGCAGATCCACGAATCTGCTGTCTGGACAAACACCTCACTACCATTTCCTATTTTGATCCATCGATTATGCAGTGTAGCAGATGTTCCTATAGACCCTACTTTGACTAGTATATCGAAGCCACATGCACTATAGATCCCAACTTGATAATGGCTGATGAGAACCCAATGGCCCTACCATGTGCAACTCCTTTGGCTATCCCAAATCTATTCCCCATCGAGCCTCAGACTTATGCTTCAACTCTAACCCTTACCAGCAATACTCCAGCTACTTCAAAGTCTACGTCAGCTATTGAGATTGAGTCTACGCTATCCTCCAGCACTCCAGCATAAGCAACATCCACATTACAGGTTGATTCTCTTGTTTCTTCTATTACTTCTCAGGCACTGGTTCACAGGATGGCTACAGCGGAGTCCAGGCGATAGTCTTTAGCAGCTTAGGTCAGACCATGGGTCAGTCAAACCGTATGGGACTCCAAAGAGAGAGTAAAGGCATTCGCCCGTGCATTAGAAGATGAGAGAGTTAGGGTGGTCGATGCCCAAAGTTGATGCATTTTAAGGCAAGAGTCCAGTAGGGGTTTGAGGGTGCACGACCTGTTGATATGGCAGCTGTGAAGGAAGAGGTGGCCAAGTTCAAGGCCAACTTGATGACTATGTTAGAGTCCTAGATAGCAGTTCCGAAGGAGGCACTAGAGGGTAATGATGTGATTGATTTATTTGATAATTGCCCGCATGCCCATGGGAAGTGTCCTCTAGAGAGTGATGATGCAACTGCGAGCTAGAAGAGACCAAGGACAGCTGATAAGGTGGCAGAGCTGGAGGAGCAGATTACAAACTAGGTAGTTTGCGAGTCTTTAGCCATGGAGGAGACAAGGAAGGCTTGGGAGCAGTAGATATTGGAAGGAGCCAGTAGTCAGGTATGGCTGCAGCACAGACCACCTAGGAGAATAGCGAGCCCCAATACTAGATGGATGCCAGCGCTTGAGCACCTTATGTTTGCTACTTTTGACCCCCATACTCGTTATCTTTAGATATTGTGTTCTCATTTTAAACACTATTTTTTAATGGTTTTTGGATACTTTATGATGTTTTATTTTGGATGTTTGGTTTTTATTATTTATTTTGTGGATAAGTAGTTTTAAATTTTCATTTTTTTGTTATATATATATCTATATATTTACTTTGAGGACAAAGTATCATCTTTTTGGTGGGGTGTGGGAAGTGATGGACTAGGGTGAAGTCTGAGTAACCTTTAGCTCATATTTTGCTATTTTTGATCCTAAGTTTTTCTTGTCGTGTTTCTTTTTCCTTGTGGATGAGTTTACTTTCTGTTGAACCAACATGTTTAGGTGTTCTAGATAATTGGTAGATCTATAGTGACTATTAGTTTTGGCATGTGCATAATCTTGAATGGTTTTATGAATGTTATGAAAGTTGGGTACTCACAAATTTTTTGGGATTGTTGGCTACCATGGTAATCTTGCATATGATTGATTTGTCAATATTTGTATTGATGTAGAGAAGGCAAGTTGATGTTTGAAGCATGACTTGTGAGTTTATGTTGATTGTGTCTGCAATGCCATGTGTGATGAGGTTATTTTGTCATATTCATACATTGTGTAGTGATTCAAAACTTGCCTTGTTACTCTAAAATTGGATTGGAGATGTGGTTGATTAGGAAAGAATCCTAGGCCATTATTCTGTAAGTTACTCCACTTTTACCTAAATGACCTACCAAATGTAGTGGTTTAACCCTTGTTCCAATTGTTTGAGCTTTACATGTACCTGTTCTTTCTTAACACCTACCTAGCCTAGCCTTGTTTGTGGAATACCTTGATATTGTCCTTTGTCTATCCTTGAACATGTGAACCTTGATGGAAGCAAAAAGCCTAAGTTGAGGGTGGCTACCAAAAGTGGCCCTTATTTAAGCAGTGGATATTATGTTCTTCACCTCAGGCTAAAAGCCTAAGTTGAGGGTGGCCTATGTTGTGGTAAAATAATGAAAATGAGGTGATTAGTGGAGAAAGAAATAGAGAAGAGAAAATCATGTGTCAGGTGAGAGAAAAAGAATGAAAAGTTGCCTTAAATTGAAAAGAATAGCAAAATGAGTTAAAAAATGAGGCAGAACAGAAAAAGGAAAAGAAAGCACCCGGAAGAGCTTGAAAATGAAAATAATGTCACGCCCAAGCCTAGGGCCTAGATGTGACACGACAAATAGGAACCCAAAGGGACCCTAAATAGTCCTTTTAGCATATCATTTACACGTTCTTGGTTGCGGACGCAATTAAACAACATTAAGAGAATAGAAATAAGGATAAAGGGGCTAAGGGAAGTCTTTCATAGCATAAAACAACAAAGAGTCATAGCTTAAAGCATAATTATATAATTTGTCCAACAACACCTCTAGCATAGATTGGGGGGGCAAAGACAACTTTTCAAGCTCACCCTCATAGTCATAAGCATCTAAAAAAGATAAGAGTGTCTATACATAACATAGGATCGATAGTTATTGCCCTCGGAATTGAGGACTCACCAAATATGCTTCAAGAGATATTACTAGGCATATGGAGGAGAAGGATGATCAAGAGGAGCTCCAGTTCCTACATAGTAACATTATGTAGGCATAGAGTATGTGTCAGTACATTAGAATGTACTAAGTATGTAGGATACAATGCAACATGTGATAAGCAACATAATCAACATGCATAATCATAAGTAAGAGATAATATCTTAGCAACATGGCATGCATGATCAATGCTTGAAGTAAAACATTCTTATATAGAAACATAGTACATATATAGGAAGAGACCAACATCATAGACCAAGAAACTTAGTACTTAGAATCCAAAGCTTAGCACCCCCTTGGAAGGCGATTGAGGTATCTAACCCTCAATTAGTAGTACGGTTCCAGCACCCCCTTGGAAGGTGATTGAGGTATCAACCCTTCAATTGGTAGTACGGGCGTAGCACCCCCCGATAAGGTGGTCAAGGTATATACCCCTCAGCATGGTAGTACGGGTTTGGCACCTACCTACAAGGTGGTCAAGGTATATACCCCTCAACATGGTAGTATGAACCTAGCACATCCCCCGATAAGGTGGTCAAGGTATATACCCCTCAACAAGGTAGTACGAGCCTAGTACCCCATGACAAGGTGATTGAGGCACAACACCACCTCAATAAGGTGTGGTATACTTGAATCACTATAGATATTTTCATGAAATCAACACATTCATAAATTACTTTCATCTTAAAGTCACTTGACTCCTAGGCCCTACATTAGATCATCAATAACTCAAGAACCCTAAACCAAACATTTTGTCAAACACTTGGTGGGTGTGTAATGATAGTTCAAAATTATGCAATTGAAAAGTGAAATCATCCAAGAAAATATAATGTAAATCGATGCACCAACACTTGGTAACACCCTCATGCAATGTACCTTGAAACCCTTCATTAAATCTAAAAATAAATCATAGATTCATAGCTCAAAATATGCTTAAACAGTCCACATTTCATGGAACCCCAATATAGTTTATACTCAAATTAGTAGTAAGAATACCCATAATTAAATCAATATTGAAAACATGTAATTTACATAAAATGGAAGATATGGCACCATGGGTGGAAGGACCCAATGGTTGAAACCAACATACCTCAACTTTGGAGAATTCGTTGATGAAGATTGAGATGAAAACTTGAAGCTTGAATGAATTCCTTAAAATCTGGAATGAGTTTGGGACACTTGATTTTGAGTGAAATATTTGGTTAAGTGCTTGAGAGGGTTTTGTGGAATATCTTGAATGATATGAGGTTGAAAAATGACTAAGTATAAGTGTTTTTACGCATAGGGATGCTTAGGCCTAAGGTCCAAAGGCCTTGGATCAAACAAGCAAAAAAATGTATAGGTCTGCGCCCTGGTCGCGTCGCGCCAGGGGCGCGGATCTATTTTAGAAATTATCATTTTTTGAAAATCAAATTTTGATATGGTTGCTCTAAAATCGGGGTTAAACCCATTTTCCAGCCAATTTTTCCCCATGATCAACAATATAAAGTTGGATTTTCGATATCATATATGAATTTTGAGGTATATGGAAATTACGATTATGGGAATTTTCAAGGTACATTTTCGAGCACTTTTTAGGGAGTTTTAATATCTCCCCCTTGGGAAATTTCATCCCCCCAAATGTCAAAGAAGCATACATAAGAAGAGTAATCATGAAGAAATTAGCCCTAACAAGTATGTTATAGCGTACTTAAACACCACTTTCAAAAATCACAACATAAGTATCAAAATCACCATGAACTTGTCAACATAAACAAGAATGCATGCAAATGACATAAGGGATGATACATAAGACTTGAAATCATATAGGGTACTTAAAATTAGTACCTCAAGCTTGAGTAGAAAGGAAGAGATAGGGATATCGCTTTTGCATATCCGCCTCAACTTCCTATCTGGCACTTTTAACTTGTTGGTTTCTCTAAAGAACTTTGATGGAAGCAATATCCTTGTTCCTCAACCTCTACACTTGTATATCAAAAATTTCTACAAGAACCTCTTCATAAGTCAAAGTGTCTTCAAAAACTCCCATAACATCCAGAGGAATTACAGCACTTAGGTCACCCACACACTTCCTCAACATAGACACATGGAAGACTGGATGAACCATATTCATATCATTGGGCAACTCTAACTTATAGGCCACCTTACTTATTCTCCTCAATACCCTACATGGACCTACGAATCTTGGACTCAATTTATCCTTTTTACAAAAATGGACCACACCATTCATAGCTGAGACCTTCAAGTCGACCTAATCATCAACCTTAAATTCAAGCTCCCTTCTCCTTACATTGGCATAGGACTTTTGTTGACTTTGGGTTGCTTTCAGCCTTTCTCTTATCAACCTTACCTTTTCCATGGCCTCTATAACCAGATCCAGACCTAACAAAGCCATCTTATCTATCTCAAACCATCCAACCGGAGACCTGTAACGTCTACAATATAGAGCCTCAAAAAGAGCCATACCAATGCTAGAATGATGGTTATTGTTGTAAAAAAAACTCAATGAGTGGAAGATGATCATCCCAGTGACCCTTAAATTCTAAGACACAAGCTCTAAGAATATCCTCAAGAGTTTAGATAGTTCATTCCGCTTGGCCATCCGTCTGAGGGTTGAAAGGCAGTACTAAGCTTAACCTTGGTATGAAGACCTCTTTGGAAAGACCTCCAAAAGTGAGAAGCAAATTGAGCACCACGATTCGATATGATAGACAAGGGTATTCCATGTAATCTAACCAATTCATGAATATACAACTTAGTATAATCTTCGATACCATATGTAGTCTTCACCGGTAGGATCTGAAATGATAGACAAGGGCACCCCATGCAATCTAACTAACTCATGTATATACAACTTGGCATAATCATCGGCACCATATGTAGTCTTCACCGGTAGGAAATGAGCCGACTTTGTCATTCTATCACAACAACCCAAATTGAGTCAAAATGCTTTCTAGTCTTGGCAACCCAACCACAAAATCCATGTTAATTTCCTCCCACTTCCAAGTAGGAATCTCTATATCTTTGGCTAGGGCACCTGGCCTTTGATGTTTGGCTTTGACTTGTTGGCAATTATGGCAATCAGATACAAACTTAGAGATCATCAATAACTCAAGAACCCTAAAAAGGTATAATATGCATGACTTGTTGGCAATTATGGCAATCAGATACAAACTTAGCAATATCTCTCTTCATGCCACCCCACCAAAATACTTCCCTCAAGTCTCTATACATCTTGGTAGAACCAGGGTGAATAGAATAGGAAGAATAATGAGTCTATTCAAGAATCTTCTTTCTCAAGTCATCAACAGAAGGCACGTACATCCTACCTTGGTACCTAAGGGCACCATCTCCTCCTTGGGAGAAAACCTCTACCTTTCCATGTCTCACCAAGGCCTTCAATTCTAATAAGGCAGGGTCAAGATCTTGCTTTTCCTTTACCTCCGAAATCAATGAAGACTTAAAGCAATCAACAACCACATTACCACCATTATCACCCTCCTCTAACCTAACTCCCAATCTAGCCAACTAATGAACCTTTCTAACCACCTCTTTGCCCCCATCATCAACATCTGCAAGGCTACCCATAGACACACTACTCAAAGTATTGACCACAATATTAGCCTTACTAGGGTGATAATGCACACTCATATCATAATCCTTAAGAAGCTCTACCCACCTTCTTTGTTTCAAGTTGAGGTCTTTTTTGGTCAACACATATTGGAGACTCTTATGATTGGTGAACACATCAACATGCACCCCATACAAATAATGATGCCAAATCATTAAAGCAAATACCACGGCAGCTAATTCAAGATCATGAGTAGGATAATTATTTTCATGCACCTTAAGTTGTCTAAAGGCATAAGCTATTACCTTACCATTTTGCATCAAGACACACCCCAAACCAAACGATAAGGCATCACAATACACAACAAACCCTTTCAACCCTTCCAGTAGAGACAAGATAGGAGCGGTGAAAAGCTTATCATTCAAGATTTGGACACTTCTTTCAGACTCATCGGTTCATACAAAATTTACCTTTTTTTGGGTCAACTTAGTCATGGGAGAAGCAATAAAAGAGAACCCATTAACAAACCTTCGGTGGTAATCCACTAACCCAAGAAGCTCCTAATATTCGATGGAGTCAAAGGTGTAGGCCAATTTCAAATTACCTCCATCTTCTTAGAATCCACCTTTATACCATCACCCGACACTACATGACCTCGGAAGGCTACCTCTTTCTACCAAAACTCACATTTCTCATATTTGGCATAAAACTTCTCCTCCCTCAAGATTTGTAACACCACCTTCAAGTGATCCACATGCTCCTTCCACTATGGGAATAGATCAAGATATCATCAATAAATACCACTACAAACAAATTAAGGTAGTGTTTGAAGACCCTATCCATAAGATCCATGAAGACAGTCAGTGCACTAGTTAACCAAAAAGACATAACTATGAATTCAAAGTGCTCATACCTCATCCAGAAGGCCTTCTTGGGAATGTCACACTCCCTCACTTTCACCTGGTGATACCCGGACCAAAGATCTATCTTAGAGAAGTCACTAGCCCCTTGAAGTTGGTCAAAAAGATCATTAATCCTTGGTAGAAGGTACTTATTCTTGATGGTGACTCTATTAAGTTGCGGGTAATCAATACACATCCTAAGAGAACTATCTTTTTTCTTCATAAACAACACTGGTGTACCCCAAGGTAATTGGCTAGCCCTAAATAAACGCTTCTCTAACAAATCCTTCAATTGCTTATTTAACTCTATTGGGACCATATGGTAAGGCTGAATAGAAATGGGTTTGGTAACGGAAGGAAATCTATACCAAAATCTATTTCCCTTTGGGGAGGAATACTGGAAACCTCATTAGAAAAGACATCGGAACTCATTTACGACCAAAATCGACTCTATAGGAAGGACTTTGGACTCAACATCCCTAACCCTCATAAGATGATAGAGACACCACTTATAAATCAACTTTTGAGCTTTAATGCAAGCAATAAACCTACCCTTGACCACCACACCATGATTCTCCCACTCAAAGATAGGTTCATTAGGGAAATAGAATTTCATCCTACGAGTTCTATAATGAATAAAGGTATAATATGCATGCAACAAATCCATCCCAAGAATGACATCAAAATCCACCATATCTAACTCAACAATATCACAAGGCAATGTTTTATGCAAAATAAAAATGTGACAATTTTTAAGGACCCTTCTAGCAATAATAGATGCAACAATGGGAGTAGACACCTCATAACTCTCACACAATAATTCAGGTTCAACATGAAACTTTTTGGCAACAAAAATAATAACAAAAGAAAGAATGGCACCTGGATCTATAATGCATAGACATAAAAATCAAAGATTTTTAACATACCAGTGATGATATTGGGCACCTTATCTACCCCTTGCCTCCGTTGAAGAGCATCGAACCGATTGTGCCTCGAGGCACCACCTTGTTGGCCTCCTCTTCCCAAAGGAACTGCCTTTGCACCCCAACCTGGTGGACGACTATCTCTATGCTTGTTTTGATTATGAGGATAATATATCTTTTTGTGACCCACTTCTCCACAACTATAGCAAGTATTAGTGTTTCTCAAACATGGGCCATCATAGCCTCTACCATATCATAGGCACATAGCATTAGGCACCACACCAACAACACCTTGGACCCTTGGGTTATCATTGCAAACCTCCTATTAAGAGCATGGAAAGACCCTTGGCCATGATGAAATCGGCCACCTTTGGGACCTTGGAACCTATCTTTAAAACGAGCCCTCTTGGCCTCATCACCCCTTCTCTTTCTCAACTTTTCCCCCACCAAATGTTCGGCATATGTCATGAGGCGGGACAAGTCCATATCACCAATCAAAATAGCAGCACAACACTTTTCATTCAGCAAATTGGATTCACCCATCATATACTTATTTATTCTAGACCTTGGCACGACCACCAATTGTAGAACATAATTTAGGAAGTTAGTTGAACTTGAGAGCATACTCCCTCCCACTTATGGACCCTTGCTTCAAATTCATGAACTCTATCATTTTGGCCTCCGTAAGCTCAAGAGGGAAAAATAGGTTGAGAAATGCCGCCCTAAACTCCTCCCAAAGAATCATATTATTGTTCTCTTTCTCCTTCTCCTCCTTTTGTTGAGTAGACCATATTTGGCCAACCCCTTTGAGTTCGTAAGACGCCAACTCTGCCTTCTTTTCTAAT